>VYZW01047942.1:99665-125830 GCA_013401315.1 Balaeniceps rex
TCAATATCATTATTACTATTTTATTTTATTTTATTTTATTTTATTTTATTTTATGTCAATTATTAAACTGTTCTTGTCTCAACCCACGAGTTTTCTCACTCTTACTCTTCCAATTCTCTACCCCATCCCACCGGGGCAGGAGGAGTGAGCGAGTGGCTGTGTGGTGCTCAGTTGCCAGCTGGGATTAAATCATGACAAGCAGGATGAAATTGGATCCAAAAAGTACAGGTGAATGACAATGTGATATATGACTTTTCAGCCCTTGGTCACCAAAATAATCTTGGTAGTGAGTGAAAATAATTATTACCTGATAGCTGTTTATTACGACTTGTAAGTGAAACATCCTAACAGTTTTAGTGCATACAGTACTAAATTATTGTTGCATTTGGTAGCGTTTCTGCCAGAGCATGAGCTACCTAAAGATGAACTTTCCCTTTTCCCGCAAAAAAGGCGATCTACAGGAGCTGTCTGAATGCACTGATGATGCGGTCTGAGGACTGACTGTTGCCTCTGTTTTGTACTGGGCTCATGCTCCAGGGCATGCAAGCACCTGTAACATTCTTCTCAGGGCACCGCAACCAACAAGCCAGTTCCTTCAGCTTCTCATCTCACACAAAAATAGTCTGTCCCTCTCTCAGTTCATTAATCCCTGCCTCTGTTTCCCTTCAAAGCTGAAGTCAACTCCTCCCTTACACTCATGCAAAAAACATACAAATTCTGCAGCTGAGTTGCCTTGACTCATATAAATCTCCATCAATTTCTTAATACTATCCAGTAAATTTCTTATAAGTGTTTATCACAGTTTGCTATGCCTTTATCTAACATGCTAGGCAACTGATTTAAGTCTGCTTGATTTTTCAGTTCAGATGGGTAAGAGTGCAACAGATATGAGCAAAGGCAGATCATGTGTAAAGCACAGACTGTATACTAGCGAGCATTTCTAGCTGTAGGAAAATGTAGGGCAAAAGTCTTGACCTAATTATATCTATATCCTTGTTGCAATAGACATTTCCTTGCCCAGCTACAGTAGCATAAGTCACTGCCTTTCCCCTAAAAACCTAAGAACTAGCCAGGTTCCTAAGCATGACTATAAGAAGCCACACAAACTGTTGTCATTCATCCACGTGATAACTTACGTATTTTGTGAGATGGTTTTGTGACAACAAAAATGTCTCCGATTCTTACAGTTGTTGGCAAATATGACAAAGCCATAAGAAAACAAGTTCAATTTTCTACTAAAACACATGTGAAATTCTGTTCTAAGGCTACACATGTTTATCTGAGCAACCATACCACAGATTTCTCCAACTTCCTAAACTAATTTCGTGAAACTCAGCTGAACCAGAACAACTGTGGTCTCTTACTAGATATTCCCAATAGAAAGAAACCAAAACCGGAGTGACTCTTCTAATATGCTGATTACTTCATGATCTCCCTCTCCCCACCCCTCCCATAACTATCAGCCGCTCTAAACACTGAAGCAGCCATATGTTGACACAGAATGTTCCTTTATTAAAAAGCTGTCCTTTCCTCTAGATTGACTGCGGGCACAGTTCAGCGTAAAAAGCTCGTTCAACATTTGCATCTAGACATACACTCTTCAACATATTCCACGTCCATAGATGGGCTTTTGGCTCGCTGCACTTCTGACCATCTGTTGGGAGGGCAGGATGCCCACTGATAAGTTAGCCAGAATCTGTCTCAGTTGCCAAGGCAAGGGGATATATAGTCCTGCAAGTGACATCTGTTTCACCAGAAGCCCTTTTCTCTGAACAATGTTTCTGTTTAATCTCAGCCACACTTCTTAAGAACAGCGTTTAAAAGACAAACAAATGAAAAACTCTGGAAAGTATTGGAAGGGAAGGGAAACATAGTGATGGTCAGCATAAGGGTACATTTCAGAGACCTATGGAGAATCCTTTTAGTGTTAAAATGACTGGATTATTGGAAGAAAATTGTAGGTGCTCTGGCTTTATAGGCAATCTCATTGCAGATGAAGTCACCAAGGGATAAAGTGAACCACAAAGGACTCACTATAACTTAGCCCAAGACAACAGCTGTGCTCTTAAAGGGAACACTGGAGGGAAAGGCACAACTGAATGATTAATAAGATAACGCCTTTTCACGTTGTGGTGGGTTGACCCTGGCTGGACGCCAGGTGCCCACCAAAGACGCTCTATCACTCCCCTCCTTGGCTGGACAGGGGAGAGAAAATATAATGAAAAGCTCAGGGGTCGAGATAAGGACAGGGAGAGATCACTCAGCAATTACCGTCACGGGCAAAACAGACTCGACTTAGGGAAAATTGATTTAATTTATTGCCAATCAAATCAGAGTAGGGTAATGAGAAATAAACCCAAATCTTAAAACACCTTCCCCCCACCCCTCCCTTCTTCCCAGGCACGACTTCGCTTCCAATTTTCTCTACCTCCTCCCCCTCAAGCAGCGCAGGGGGACGGGGAATGGGGGTTGCTGTCAGTTCATCACACGTTGTCTCTGCTGCTCCTTCCTCCTCAAGGGGAGGACTCCTCACACTCTTCCCCTGCTCCAGCGTGGGGTCCCTCCCACAGGAGACAGTTCTCCATGAACTTCTCCAGTGTGGGTCCTTCCCATGGGCTGCAGTTCTTCACAAACTGCTGCAGCATGCGTCCCTTCCACGGGGTGCAGTCCTTCAGAAGCAGACTCCTCCAGTGTGGGTCCCCCATGGGGTCACAAGTCCTGCCAGCAAACCTGCTCCAGCGTGGGCTCCTCTCTCTCCACGGGTCCACAGGTCCGGCCAGGAGCCTGCTCCAGTGCAGGCTTCCCACGGGGTCACAGCCTCCTTTGGGTATCCACCTGCTCTGGCGTGGGGTCCTCCATGGGCTGCAGGTGGATATCTGCTCCACCATTAGCCTCCATGGGCTGCAGGGGGACAGCCTGCCTCACCATGGTCTTCACCATGGTCTTCACCATGGGCTGCAGGGGAATCTCTGCTCTAGCACCTGGAGCACCTCCTCCCCTTCTTCACTGACCTTGGTGTCTGCAGGGTTGTTCCTATCACATATTCTCACTCCTCTCTGGCTGCAGTTGTGCCAGGTTGGTTTTTCCCCACCTTCTTAACTGTGTTATCCCAGAGGCGCTACCACCATCGCTGATTGGCTCGGCCTTGGCCAGCGGTGGGTCAGTATTGGAGCTGGCTGGCATTGGCTCTATTGGACACAGGGGAAGCTTCTAGCAGCTTCTCACAGAAGCCACCCCTATAGCCCCCCTGCTACCAAAACCTTGCCATGCAAACCCAATACACACATGGACGAAAGATAGAAAAAGAGAAAGTCACTATGTATCCTTAAAAAAATCTTATTGATTCAGTGAGACACTTGATAGTATGTGGGAGGAGAGACACCAAATGATGCAGGTTGCCTGTCTTCTGTCCATAGCCTTAGTGTCAAGCCAAACCGGCACATCTAGAAGTTGAGGCCATAATGTAGAGCAAAAACTATTCAATCCACTAACATTCATGAGATTCCTGCAAGAGAACACGAAGTCTCTGACAGTTACGTCCCAAACAGACTTGAGAAGTATTACCAACAAATGAGAAAGAGAAACAATGACAAAGGAAGAAAAGAGGCAGAGATCATCGAGGAGTCATTAGTACTTGCAGAAATAGACATGAATATGATTCATTGACTCTTATTCCTGGAACGGTCAATGAAAGAAGAGGATATAATCCAAAAAGATACAAAATCCGTCTCAAAGCATCATTGACTGTATTCGCTGAATCTTTTGCGCATTAAGCACATACCTCACGTGGAGAAATCTACACTGTAGACATTTAAATTTAGCTCTGAATCTGGAGCTGACTCCCGCTCTAAGAGTTCTGATTCATGATCAGAGGTGACTTGTCCTGGATGTGTGTTTCATCCAAACCTGTAGCTGTGTTAAGGCTAGGGCATGTACTCACACCACAGTCTGGAAATGCTCCTGAGCTTCTCAGCACAGAATACAACATAACTTTTTTCCCATCCAACATCTTGACTCTTTTGGGCCATTGATAAAAGTCCTGTCTCCCTTTCCCCAGAGAATTTTGGTTCTATTGCAACCATGTCTCGGTTGGAGAACAGCTGCTGAAGTCCTACAGTTGGCAGAACAATGTTTTAAGGTAAGCCAAAAATTATTTGGGGTTACCTTCATGCGCTTGGCTGCAAATTATAGAAATTCAGCAGCTGCTACATGAGCAGCTGAACCATCTCTGCACTGAGGGTAGAAAACTGCATGTCATGGGATGGAAAGGACAGCTGGGAGCAGGAAGTGTCACAGCCATCACTAGGTGACCATCACCACTTGTGAGTCAGTACCCTCACTGCTCCAACGTGCTGCTCTTATAAATATGTAGTTCTGAGCGATAGGGTTTCCCATTTACATTTCCTGCAGTATGACATCTGTATAATAGTAACTGTAAAGTCTAGGTAACACTATAACACATACATTGTGCAAGAATTACATCAGTATTGCAAGAAAAAAACATAAAGCATCATACAAACTCTTGACACTTACGGATTCTTTCCTATAATATAAGACACAGGGGAAAACTGAGTTACTCTCAGTTAAACTGCCTGGCAGTAAAACCATGGAAATCCTGAATAAAACTGAGCTAACACTTCTAGGAAACAGCTAAGTATGTCCCAAATCTAGACTGCTGAATTCAACTTCAATAATGGAACTTATTATGCAAGACCTGCCCTGGCAGAGCTCTTTAGCGTTTGGTCAGAATGGTCCAGACAGGTGGCTAGAGGTGAGAAACATAAAGTTAGGCTCAAACAATCATTAGGATTTTCCTTCCTGATTCTCATTTCCAGGAGACATCCCATTAATTTGAGACTCTAGCACTGTGCCCATTCCCAAACTGTCTGCTAGGCTACATCTCCCTTTCAAAAGCTCTGCTCCTAAATTCACTTATAGGCCTGATCCCTGATTATCCTTACAATTCTCCAGTGAATTTCTGAATTCATATTTCAGTTTTAGTTAAGCTTTTCCCCAAACTGAAAAGGTGAAATATACTCTTTTCATCCCAATGCCTATACATTTTGGAAGCATGCATATTCCCAGATAAGGTTCCAAATACACATGGTACATGCATAACTTTAACTTCTGAGGTCACACACCTCAACACATTTAGCCTGGAATCCTTAAAAACATCAACAGTGGCATGCATCCATTTATTATTTTTTTAGCATTTTTCGTGAAAACTGAAGGTTGAACTGACATTGACAATCAACTGTAAAGATCTCAGTCTTTGGTCAAGGCTGAGACAGACTGGCAGGGCAGTGATTCTCAACACTGTAACCCTGTTGCTGTCTTTGCCCTTTCTGTTCTTATAGAAGGGATGAACTTGATTCCTCAGTCTAGTACCAGCAAAAACTATACGCTAGTTCTACAAACTGATTAGGTGGAGCACTACAACATCTAACCTTGGATGTTTTTAAACCCAAATAGGTGCCTTGGCTCCTATATAGTGCAGCTTGGAGTGTAAGGGAATTCCAAGTCAGAGTGAGCAGTTTTAAATTGCATATTTTCTCCTTGGCCTCCCCCAAGAGTGGATATGGATCCACTTGATCCATGGTAGCAGCAGCTGGACAAGAGCAAACTGGATGTAGACCAGAAGAGTGCCACAGTGTAAATCTGTTTAGATGAGCATTCAAAACAGCCAGTATGCTGAATTTGGACTGCCTGAACTAGCCAGTAGTGATGCTGGGGGAAAGAGCATCACATACATCTTACACTTTATGCAGCTCTGAAATTGATGGGCCTTAATCTGAGCTCCAGTGAGGTGAGTGCTAGTAATTAGTCACCTACATTGTACCCTTCAAAAGGCAGCAGAAATACTTCTAGAAGAGGAGAAAATGTGACAGTGCTGCTTTTCTTTTGGAGAATAGCTATCACATGGTGAGAGAACAGCAATCCACAAGTTCAAGGTCACACATTAAAAAAAAAATCAGAAATATGATTTTTAAAAGTGAAAAATATTCCTGCTTGATTCTGACATACAGGTGAACAAGTAATTGTTTAGGTTATGATTTATGAAACTTGAACATAAATCATAAATTGCATTAAGCTAAGAAAACAGGTTAATAGATGTTACCTCATATTACCAAAATTCCACATAATGTTACACTTGTGGAAAGCAAAGAAGTATTGTTTTGTATAACTGTATGTATCACAACTGCCCGGAATTCTTTCAATACCAATTTGCTTATAGCACCAAATTTTGGGGTTATTTGAGCCAAATGGCTCTTATCCACACACAAGGCTTTATTTTCCTAGCATTTCACTGAGAAAAAAACAAAGCATTTTCCAAACATACAACAGACTTATAGCTTGTACTTCCATTTGTTTGTTTGTTCTTTTTTTGCAGTGGTAATATGCCTTATGATATGAATATATTGGAGCTTTAGTATCAAAGATTTTTCATGCTTGATGTATTAGAGAGACTTGTAAGCTTTTGTTTATGTATTTCTATGCCCCCGGCTTTTGTAGTAGCTGAGCACTTAACATAAATTATACTGAGCCTCACAAACCTTGGGGAATAATGGGAGTCCCAGCAGTTCTCCTAGACTTTATTTTCCCAATGAATATGGACCTCGGTGCAGACCCACAAAAATTTTTAAGAAAGTAAGTGCTATTTGAAGTGGGTTTCAGCTGCTATCAATAGGAGCAAGAAGCCTTTGTGGATCTGGACCAATATGTCTTATCCAGGATAGCATAAGAAATCTGCAACAGCGGATGAACCAAACCTGCTCTACCATAATGCAGGCTGGTATCCTAACTAACATCAGCTTCTCAAATGCTTGAAAGTCAAGGCTGATTTGCAAGTTAGGTCATCTATTTCATTACCGTGATAAGCAGACAATTATTCTCCACATAGGGAGAAAATTATGTGTGTTTCAAAAAAAGATAACACATTTTAGACACGGTACTATCCATCATTTTAAAACCTGGCATGGCTAAAGATTTCAGCATTAACTTTCATGCCAACATGTGATATCAGACAGTCTCTCATGTCCTGTCTGATTGCTTAAAATAACACATTGCCATTCCTTTGGGGTTATGCAATTACTTTATGTTGATACAAATAATGGCTGTGGTTTAAGCTTCCTTGTAAGATGCTCCATAAAGCTTGCTAGGTCTCATTTCACAAAGTTCTTCAGAATGGCAGCACCAAAACTAAATAAAACACATCTTCTTTTCTCCATAAAATGTCTCTGTATTTGTCAGAGAAAGTCTGGTCAACAAAAGGAATATCTGCATGTTAGGATACTAGATTTTGATACAAGAACGCTACTACTACAGTTGGAGTGAGAGCATCTGCTAGAATAAAAACTACTATATGGAGGTGCTTCCAGGTTAACATGCTGGTTTGCACTGCCTAAAGCTTTTGCTTTCAGGCCAGTGTTTACTCTTGGGACTTTCTGCTCAGAACTGTGTTATTTCAGAAAGTATTCTAGTATGCCTAGCAGATAGAGGAAGATGTACTGAAGTTGCACATAAGGCAAGGTCTTCACGGAACAGACTACATAGCTGAATTTGGGCTGTAACTATTTCTTCAGTCCAGCCAACTAGTGATCGCTGGCACAGATTTATCTAGTAAAATTACCAATCTAATTAACAAAGTTGGTATCTTAGTTTAAAGCTGGTCTGTTATTTTGGTGATGTCAGTGAAAATTCACCTCATTCCAATTAGATCAGAACTTGGGCTTAGATATTGCAGAATAGATGGCACTGGTGAAGGACAGGCTGGTGTCTGTCAGAACCGAGGGTGTTCAATAGGCTTTTAGCAGTGTTTATCTGGTTTAAACGATGTCTAGCATCTACTGCACATGGTAAAAAATATGCTATGCTTCTCAAGATTAAATTTAAAGTCTTATAAAAAGAAAAAGGAACAAATATTCACTTGCTATAATATAATGCCAAGGTACATGACGAAAAGAGACAACACTCATCCTGAGGTGAATTCACAGGAAATATCACAGATTAACTTCCACCAGACTCTCACGCTGTATATTCAGTACCATGCATACGGTATCTGAAAACTTTTCAGGGTACAAATAGAGCTCATATTCCTGCATAGATGTATGAAAAGTCTCTCTGTACCAAAAGAATTTTATTTTTAGCAAATCAGTAGTTTACTATTGAAGCAAAAAGTTTCAATCAAGTAAATTAGACATTCATTCAATATGCCAAAGTGGAAAAAGAAGCAGGGAGACAAATAGTTTCTTGTTTGGATGAATTTCCAGATGATGGCATTACAACATTCTCTTCCAGATTCTGCCATTTAACTATTTCACAATACAGTTTAAAAATGCTTTCCTTACTGTTTTGAAAAAAAAAAAAATTCTGATTGCAAACTCAGTGTAATCCTAGTTAATAGGAACAAAAAAGTCTATACAAAGTACAAAGCTACCTTTAAGGCTGATCTGCTATAAGCTTCCATAAACAGTGGATGGCAGTGATTTATACCTAGGGAAAATCTTACCCTACTTCTTGTTTATTAATATGGAAGTGCTGACCTAGGTAAAAAAAAGGTATCTATGACTACAAATTCACCTAGCAACAAGAAATTTCTGGAAGTTGAATCCAGGTAATGCTAATAAACTCAGTTCACTTCTGTTAAGTGAGGATACACTGATACTTTTCAACAGTTTTCATGGAGTTTAGACATTAGATGGGATGCAATACTTTAAAAATGTACTCTCTTCCAAACAGTCCATTCTCACATTTGTTTGCTCCTCTTTTAACTTCATTACATTCCACATTTCTTAGAATGCACATTTATTCTCCTCAGAATATACTACAATTGCCAAAAATCTTGACTTCTACACTTGTTAACATCAAAAAATTGCACAATTACATCAGTCTGGAATCTATGTCTGATTTCAGTTTCACCAAAGTAAATCCATGTTTTTGCAGAAACATACAAAAAATAAGCTCTTGCTTCAAGTCCCACTCAAATATGTAGAGACAGAGGTCAGGCTGTGTTTTTTGATAACTGGGGTGGTTGTCATCAGAGATGCACAGACTCAATTTTTTAAAGGAGACTTTTTGCATCCTAACAGGTAAGGAAATGAGGCAGGTTAATGATGCAACCACTATTATTTTAATTGTTACATTTAATCCATTATGTTTCAGAATCCTGTACATTTAAAGACTTACTTTCCTATATAGCAGCACATTATTTGTGTCCAAAATAATCCCATATATATTTTGTCTCTCTTATTCCAGTGCTCAGAATAATCATCACTGTCATACCAGCATCACTTTTGGATGAAAGATATTTTCATTTGCTTGTTTTTAACAGATTTCCTAAGCAAGAATCCTCTCCTATTTCTTTCATTACAGAGATTGTGTCTCCTTTACTAGATGCAAGATAGAGAACAGTAATTAAAATAGAAAGTAAAGATCTATGATTATGCCTGATAATTACTGTTGCTTACATCGGTTCAAACATAATCTTATGGAAAGATTATGTCAAAATCTTATATGGTATGATATCTTTGATTTCCCTACTTATGTTCTCTACAGCCATGGTGTTTTGTTCAATGAAGTAATTTTCTCAAATGGTGAGATGCCATCTGACTTTTTTATCTTATTTAGAGTGACACTGGAAATAATTTTTCCATCTCAAGAAAAATGCCATTTTTTAAAGTCTTCTCTTTAACTGGGGAGAAAAAGTAAAAATATTAGTAAAAGCTTAAAAAATGAAAAGCAACTTAAGCATCTTATTTAACAATTTCAAAGCATTTCATTTTGAATTTGATGTTTTGAACTATTTTAATAATTTTAAAGAAATCAGATTTTCATCTAAAAATGTTACACTTCCAGTTTTAAAGCAAAGAAAGCAACCTCTGAATGAGCCCCCCCACACATTTTCAGTCAAAAAGTTGGATTTTTCCCCAGTTAATTGGTATTCTCTGATTGAAAATTCTATCAGGTCTAATTTTAATCCAATGGCTCAAATACTTTCCCAAAATAAATTTTTACATTTGGTCTTCCCAAACCAGCTGTAGCAAAAACTATTACTAATCCTGTCTCTCCTTTTCTCAAAGTCTACCTCCCATTCCAGCAGGAATAAGTATTAGTCTCACTTCAAACCCCAATTCCAGATTTGCATTTTCCTAGAACAGTCTTTTCTTCAACTCCAAGGAATACAATAAACCTCAAATGGCATGTTCTAAAGTAAGACTTTGCTTATCTGTCAGTTGTAATATGTGAACAAATTTACCAGAAACTATAGATTTCATACATTTTTGTCTTCAATCAATACTCTAGACAAAGAACTAGCCACTAACCTAGTGGCTTTCTATGAAGGAGTAACTGCATCAGTGGACAAGGGAAAAGCAACAGATGTCATCTATCTGGACTTCCAAAAAGCCTTCGACACGGTCCCCCACAACATCCTTCTCCCTAAATTGGGGAGACATGGATTTGATGGGTGGACTGTTCAGTGGATAAGGAATTGGTTGGATGGTCGCATCCAGAGGGTAGTGGTCAACGGCTCGATGTCCAAATGGAGACTGGTAACAAGTGGTGTCCCTCAGGGGTCCGTACTGGGACCAGTGCTGTTTAATATTTTCATCAATGACATAGACAGCGAGATCGAGTGCACCCTCAGCAAGTTTGCAGATGACACCAAGCTGAGTGGTGCAGCTGACATGCCAGAAGGACGGGATGTCATCCAAAGGGACCTGGACAGGCTGGAGAGGTGGGCCTGTGTGAACTTCATGAGGTTCAACAAGGTCAAGTGCAAGGTCCTGCACCTGGGTCAGGGCAATCCCCAATTATCAATACAGGCTGGGGGATGAAGGGATTGAGAGCAGCCCTGCGGAGAAGGACTTGGGGGTACTGGTGGAAGAAAAGCTGGACATGAGCCAGCAGTGTGCGCTTGCAGCCCAGAAGGCCAACCGTATCCTGGGCTGCATCAAAAGAAGCGTGGCCAGCAGGTCGAGGGAGGTGATTCTGCCCCTCTACTCGGCTCTGGTGAGACCCCACCTGGAGTACTGCGTCCAGCTCTGGAGCCCTCAGCACAAGAAGGACATGGAGCTGTTGGAGCGGGTCCAGAAGAGGGCCACAAAAATCACCCGAGGGCTGGAGCACCTCTCCTACGAGGACAGGCTGAGAGTTGGGGTTGTTCAGCCTGGAGAAGAGAAGGCTGCGGGGAGACCTTATTGCGGCCTTTCAGTACTTAAAGGGGGCCTATAGGAAAGATGGGGACAATCTTTTTAGCAAGGCCTGTGGTGACAGGACAAGGAGCAATGGTTTTAAACTAAAGGAGGGTAGATTTAGACTGGATATAAGGAAGAAATTTTTTACAATGAGGGTGGTGAAGCACTGGAACAGGTTGCCCAGAGAGGTAGTGGAGGCCCCATCCCTAGAAACATTCAAGGTCAGGTTGGACTGGGCTCTGAGCAACCTGCTCTAGTTGAAGATGTCCCTGCTCACTGCAGGAGGGTTGGACTAGATGACCCCTAAAGGTCCGTTCCAACCCAAAGCATTCTGTGATTCTATGATTCAAATAGCGATCAAATAAAATTTGTAACATTTTTCTATACTTACAGCAAATGATGGTGATCCTTGGCCTTGATGTTACATTTAGTTATTAACAACTGCAGTAGACAGATAGCTATCCAAGCTGAATCATACATAACATTATTCAGTATTATTAAGGAAACAACTTTACAAATTATGGCTGAGGCTTGTGTTTATACATAACTTTTGGGTTAACTAAGGTTGTTTTTTTTAAATATACTTAATTAAATTGATACAAGCATCAGTGAGCTAATCTATATAAAATAAATTTGCTGACATCTACTCAGGATTGTGTGGATTAATCAAACTCTAAAACTGGTAAGTACCATTGTGCATCAGCAAAGAGGTGAAGAAATCAGACTGATGTATCATCTAAACATTGTCTCTCCAAGTCAAGTTTGAAGTCCAGGAGCAAAGGTTGGGGATGCTTCAGCTTTGTGCCTGGAATGCACAGAGTCCCCAGGGATCACATTTTAATGAAGATTATTAAAAAAAAAAATCACTTAGCATTCATTTAGAAAGTAGTTCTACTAAGAGTCACAAAGGATATGCTGTTGATTGCAGTGTAAAGCAAAATTTAGACTGCAGATTAGAGCTCTGAGCAAGAGCTCAGAGGACTAACAAATATTGGAGTGGATTGACTAGTAGGGGACACAGACTGAACATAACATGTTTAATCCTGTATGAATAGATAGATGTGGTATTTTCATTCTGAAGATTTGGTAGAATCAGAAATATGATAGAATTAAAAAATTTCTCCAAGTGAAAACATGTATAAGGTCAAGTTTTACTCAAAAGGTAACATTTCTAAACAAGTAGAAGAAAAACTATCACAGAAGTATAGACGTATCTTTAACTTCAGTTTTTCAAGGCAATATTACAGCAACATTTTATTTGCAAAAGAGACAACCACAAGATGGCTCCTTTCATATGATGCTAGCTAAAATAGAAACCTATTCTGATAATGTAGGCTGCTCAGTCTTTTCACTCCCTTTCATGAACAACTGAAACACCAGGCACCATCCTCTTTGACAAAAAGATGGTGCTACAATTGCTATATTAAATCATGGCTTGGGGAGGAGCATGCTCTTTCTGAAACAAGTAAGGACTAAATCCCTCAAATACAAGCATCTAATCTCACTGAACAGGGTGCAGGTTTCAAGAACACTTGCCAGGCTCAGACACAGGCATTTCATACCCCTCACCTTTCTCAAGATTTTTGTTTGTTCTCTTTGCAAGACGATATGGCATTTTCCCCTTTATTAAATATTTTTCCATGGAAAGATCTCCAGATTATTGAACTGTAAAATTATTACATGGTTCATGAACTCCACATCCACGTATATGCAATCGAGCTACGAATTTAGTTGTTGTTTCATTTAACATTTGAATAAATATTACGTAAATGTACTGCTTTAAGCTTCCATTTGAGTGCAAAACAAAATCGTATGTAGAATGATTATGGATAATGAGGTTCTTAACATAAGAAAGTCTGTTTTGTTTTGGTGTGGAAGGTTTGCTCTGCTCAGTGACATAGATTCCATACCAGCAGCCATGAATTCCCAGAGTTGCAATGTGCAGTGCCCCATGGTAGCCTTCCTCTGAGTGTGAGAGCACTGACATTTTCACGGTATCCTTTGCATTCCTTACATCTCAAAATACCTCAGAGCACAACACAAATGACGTGAACGTGTCGCTTCTCCCATCGCTGAACAGCAGGCTACAACACGGCAACCACTTACTGCTGCATGACAGTGGAGGAAGACAGCATCTCTAATGAAAAACTGGGAGGAATTCAGGGAGTCACCGTGTCAATTATTTAAGCAGGAACTTGAGCGAGGCTCCTCCACACATTCGTGCGCTTTTTCAGATAAAAGTTATTTACTTAATGCAAGTGGTCAGGAATTCAGATTTACATTCATCTTAAATGTAAAGATAAGTGGAGATATTGTGAACTTTTGGCAGTCCTGTAACTCTGCCGAGAACTCCTACTTTTGAAGATGAGGACAGTGAAGGACCTTTTTATTGCTACGGTTCAGGCTCAACAGAAATGGAAAATGGAAATGGTCTGGTATTGATTTCTTACAGAACTATGTTTTTTTTACCACAATGCTGGTACTTTGTCTCTCAAGAAATGTTAATTTTCAGTTAAAACTGGTAAGGAATGTGGGGAAAAAGAAGGGTGGTTTGTCAAAAAGCCAACAACTATAATTAACTCCCTTACTTTTTAGGCACTAGACCTCTCAGTTAAGCATGGCCCAGATGACCCACATGTATCAAGAAGAGAATAGTTGCATGGAGGCAGAATTGACAAAGCCTTATGACGAATGAGGTCACTCTTCCCAGGCTCATAAAAGATGGCAGCTTTACAACTGTAGTGTAACAAATCTGTTTTTATTTATTACCCACAAAATGGCATCGTTTCCTAAGTAGTGAAGTCTTTAAAAAAGGCTTCTTTACGCATGAGTAAATATTTTTCTAATGAAATCTTGATTTGTCTTGCAACCCAACCCTAGTTTATTTAATAGTGAGATAGCTTTCTCCAGGGAAGGCAGTCAGAAATGGGGGATGGGAAAGGGAGAAGTTGGCTCTGGCTACAGGGCACAGCTGCTCTTTGCTACTAGCCTGCAATGGAGTAATACATCAGCAATTATTTGAAAGTCAGACAGATTCCCTGCTTTCATTGCCAGACAAAACTCTGAGAACTGAGGACTGGAAAGGAGGATAAAGGACTTTCAGTTTACTGTTTTTCCACTCATGGCTTTTTTTCCATGTTAGCAGCTACTGCTGCTATTAATTTTCTGATCTTTGTGCCTTCAGAGGCCTCAAACTTAGTTTTAGCACTTAAGCACTAATGCTTTTAAGTTTATTAAAATATTTTTTTACAAAATGTTTCAGCTGTTTCTGCCAATAACTTCCATCTGAAAGAATAATGTTTATTTCCCATTCTGTTTTAGGAGTGATCACAACAGAACACTTGGTCTTCACTGAAGAAAGGTGAAGACAGCAAAAAATCCAGATGCAAACAACATACTTCAAGTGGCACACCACTCAGTTGTGGTTTAATTTAACCAAAAATAGGAAGTAAACCTAATCTTTAAACTAGTCCCTGAGCATGATGAGTCAGAGTCTATTTACACTAGGAAAATGACGGAAAGTTCCCGCCCTTGCTAAAATAAATTCATGGCATCTAAAAAAATGTTTTTTTTTCATCACAGTTCCCTGAGTGTTTCAGGAAAAAAAAAAAAAAAAAAAGATGAATAATGTTTCAATAAGTTTGTCCTTTTGCAAAATCCCCCTCAAAGATTCTAGGTAGGAAAACAAAATGAAACACAAGTAGCTAGTATAATGCCCCACAGATCCAGAACTCGATTCAGGCATAATATAGGAGGGAGCCAGCAATTCTGTGACAACCTCCTCCAAAGACAGCAGGTTTTACGGGATTCAGGACCAGATAAAATGCGAGGAACTCCTTACGTGAGTGACGGGGCCCATCCATGCAAATGACATTTATGGAGGATTCATGTGTCAGAATGTAGATGCCCAATGCAGCCTAAGAAGCCTTCGGACTCCCAAGATACCTGTTAGTTCTGTGCAGGCATGGCAGAGGACCTGTGCAAACCCATACCTTTCTGCAGCAGCACCTGGCCACAGGGAAGAAGAATACTCTTGGGCATCTCAAATGGCACTAGACATGTATGTACGGGCAACTAAATAAAGCCCTAAGCGTTAACTGATGCAAGCTTGCTACAGCAAGAATGGAAAGATTTGAATGAATTATGTATTTGATGAAATTCTACAGTATTTTTTTAACAAAAAAAACCCTGACTTTGTTCTGTACAAGTTATTAGAAAATGCTCCATATTCAACCTGTCTGAAAAGAACGGGCAAATATAATATATTTGTATCAGAATGGCACAGAGAAGAAGCTGAGTACATTACAGTTATGTAAGCCAGCAAATTCTTTTTCACAAAACACGGTTTTAAAAAAATGTATTTACTTTCTAAATTTACACTTGTTAGACTTGATTGAATATTCAAGAGGTCCTCATTTGTGGACCATCTTCTTTCTCAGACTTTAGCCAAAAGAGAACATAAGAGCAAACTTAGCTAAAATAAAACCAATCTCTTCTTCCACCCCACTTTGCCTATAAACTGTTCTGTGTCTTTCTGTTTCTTTCTTAGGGGAAATTTAGTTCTGTTAAACGCCCCAACAAAACATGAAGTCTACCTCCTTGATCTGACAGAAACAGAAACAAAGCCTCTCACTTCCCTTAAAAGACCAGCAATAGAACTGAGGATGAAATTAATGCAAATAGGCCTGCAAATAACTATTTTTTTCAAATATACAAAAATGTGGGCTACTAAACTTAGTAGGTGAACTCTTCTGAGTCATAAAAAAAATCAGGAATATATTTTTTGTGTAAACAATACTATTTATTGCATTCCATTAAAGAATTGCAGTTTATAAAACATATTAAATGCTAAAATCTGTCTTTATACAAACCAGGAAATGCAAAGAACCTGAGATGTTATGTATTACTGCTTCCCTTTTTTCATAAAAGGTTGTAAATTACAGTTTAACCCATGACTGTCAATTTCCTGACTTACGCTGTGTGCAAACAGACCATAATAGCAGCTATGTTTGCCAGGGAAACCAAATCTATCATCTAGAAAGACGTTAGAACCACATAACAGATTTATATTATATGTATCTGATCTTTTGGACAGAAAGATTGTTGAAAATGTCTTTAAGATTTGGATTGTTCTGTATAGAAGCTAACCACGATAATGATAAAGAACTACAAAAGAATGAATTATAATGTAATTGTAATGAAATGTTAAAAAAGTTAAAATCAGAATTCCCATGTTCCCAGCTTCACAACATATGACAGCAGTTAAAGAATACATTTTTAATTAAAATTTAATTTAATTTCTATTAAAATTAAATAACCTATACAGCCCATTGCTAAAATATATTAAGGAAGTCAATGGAAAAGCAGAATATTAAAAAATACATTTTTTTATATTTATCTGGGTAATGATTCACAATTTAAAAAATAGAGAGAGACAGATGTGACTCCCCAAGTCATATGCCAACTACAGACTGATTAAGGAATCAGTCTCATATGGGGAGCACTGTGCTTGTCTATTTTGGAACTTTTGGTGTAGATCACTAGCAAGGAAATAAAAAAAGTTAACCTCATAATGAGGAATCTAGTCACGAAACTTAAGATACCGGGGTTCTGTAAGGGAATGAGATAGACCACTGCCTTTGTTTGGTATGGCAGTTTCTATATCTCAGTAAGAGATTAAAACCATATACAAATCTTGAATATTAATCTTCTCAAGTTCAAGAATATTTAATTCTTGTTCATCTTGGCAGTGCTAGGTTAACAGTTGGACTTGATGATCTTAAAGGTCTTTACCAACCTAAACAATTCTATGATTCTATCTTCACAATAACCCACACGTTTTTTATATTTATTGCTTTTTATGACAGTTATAAACACTATGTGAGCAACTATGTCGATGCTTATACACAGCACCTTAAGAAACAGTTTGCCTGTTTTCAACCTAAGAAACTGTATTATTTAATACCAGGCATTCTGGTAATGATCATTTTTATACCATAAGTTGTGGTCTGGGGTTTTTTTGTTTGGTTGGTTGTTTTTTTTCTTTCAACTGTTCTATCATATGGGACCTTCATTATTTAATCCCAAAATGACGCATACTGATGTAAAGTGTTAGCATCTGCCTAGCTATATACAGGGCAAAAAAATCCACATAACCCAGAAACAGAAGTGCATATAGGATGATAAACTCTTAGAGCTTGTGAAAACAAAGCCCAGATCCAACATAAGATGAACGTTTTTGTAAGGCAAAGGATAAGGTACTGAACTGAAAGTTCCTGTAGCTTAAAGTACTCCCTCCCCTGGCCAAAGCATTTAGCTTTCCTGTCACCATCTACAAAAGGGCCTATTTGTAATTCATCCTCCTTTACACATTATTCTGAGCTCTATAATGTGGCAGCCTTGTAGAAAGCAAGTATTATTTTATTTTGGTGAAGGTAAAATAACAGCTAGAGGATACAAAGATTAGCTGCAGTAATTCGTAGTGTTGAAATTCCTCATCTGTATATTCAGATCATGGTGTATATTTTTACCTCAAAGCACTCTAATTAATTGAGCTTCTTACCACCACTCAGGACATGATTTTATTAATTTGCCGATTAAAAAAAATAATGAAATAAGTCTCTATAGTTTAAATAAGGCCACAATGAAGAAGATGGCTAAGGTCAAAACAAAAGTTTCTGAAAGGAAGCTTTCTATCTTTATATTCTCTGTCTTGATACTGCTATAAAAATATAACCACATATAAAGTTAATAATTTTTATGAATTCGTAGTTAAATACGATAGTTCTTGACACCAAACTTGTGCTGCTAAGTACAGAGAGCCGTATGTTACTACTTGAGTGTCCAGACAAAGCTTTGAGAACACAAGAAAGGTGGTTGGTTTTGCTATAATTTTTACAGTCTAAATCCACTGTTTCTAGCTCAGGCCATCACTGTGATATTTTAAGGAAAATCTTAAGCCAAATCTCCTGTTTGCTGTTGCAACAGCATTCTGGAAAGCACCTTCTCTGCATGAGAGCAGAACAATCCAACCAAGCACCCACTCAGTATCAGCGCCTTTCTACAGTGAATGAATTCCCTAATCGCCTCACTGAAGACTGAAAAATTACCCCATATGCCATATTTCTAATTCCTTTTCTAAGATTTTACATATGCAGAGAAAGACTGTTTGCTGTGGGAAGCATATGTCAAGAGGGCGTTTTATGACGGGCTGTATTCCAGGGTGCAGTTCTTTCTGCTTGCAGGTAGGTGTTTTTCTTTGTGTTGGAATCTTATCTCTGAGGATTGGATATTGTACATACACAGTTTTAGCTATGCCAAAATCCAAAGAAGCCAAATAAATGTGAGGAACGCCTATGGAACCACAATACGTACTTGCTGCGAGTAGTATATAAAACCATGATCAGGGACAGTTTCAGCAAAAGCTGTAAACTAACATTGATTTGTTAGCCTGACAGTCCAGAGCTCCCCCTCAAAGAGTATATGGAATAAAAAAAGCTATTTAAAAAAACCCAAACCCAAAAAACTACCATCTTTATACATTTAACTACTAGCTCAATCAGAAAAGTAATTAAAAAGTCAATTTAAACCAAATAATTTCAAATACTAGTTTCTACCCATCACAGTACAAAATACACATTTCTCATGCACAAAATCTAATCCAAAACCAGTTACGAATGTTTTGATTATTTTTCCTACCTACTGTTTTTGCTTCCCTAAGAGAGAAAAAACAACATACTTTCTGAGAAATCAGAACTCCTGTATTAAGGAAAAGGTGTTTCACAATACTTTAATGATCAATTTAACCTGATGTTAAAGAAAAGCTTTTAAAATGCCTAGGTCTCTTGGTACTTTTAACAGAAATTACTTTGTACCTTCTTTGCCTCAGAATATAATTCCTGGCTCGCATCACTTAATAGTGTATACTGAAAAAGGAATATCCTTCAATTTTGGGGAACAGGTGAACATAGATTTATACAAACACATTACCACCAATGTAATTTTACTACTGTCTGAAAAGTAGTTCACAAATACTCCGGCCAAAAAACTATTAGGGGTAACCAACAAAAGTTTCCTAAAGTTTCTGTGGAGTCATTACTCAAGGACTGGCTTCTAGCTGCAATTAAAAATTTGGCATCGCCGTTTTAATCAGACACTAACAAGGTTATCCTTTGGTTTGCAATCCATTAGACAGCACAAACCCACTGCGATCTCCAAATACTGAGGGGTACTTAAGTTAGCGTGAAAGCACTTACATGTTGTGTGGAAACAACAAAACTGAATATTCAGATACTTAGGTCAGGGCCTCGCACAAGAAAACGTATTACACACGCGAACTGTCGGTCCCTGGGAATGAACAAGATTACTTGATGCCTGGAAGAGGGCTTGATGAGGTATGGTTTTGTTTCCATCCAATCTGCTTCCCTGTGTGCTTTTACACAGAGAAACATCCCGTCTCCTTAACCACTGCTGCTAACTGCACAGGCGCTCTGGAAAGTTCATAACCCTGCCTGGGCAGCGTTCAGATAAAACTCGGTGTGTTAAAAGCTAGCAGCGCATCGTCAAGGGAGGCCGATCCTGCTACTCCTAGCAAAGGCTCGGGAACGCTCCCGGTGCTCTGCGCCCCTCGGCAGAGCCCTCTCCCCGGCAGATTTCACGGGCGCGGGGAGATAAGCGGCAACACGGACCGTTCCTCTAGCCCCGCGGGGCGGGGAGAGCAAAAAAACCACCGCCGCGCCGGCTGGCTTTCTCCGTCGAGCCCAGAGGCACCGTCCCTCTCCTCCAGCGTCGAGGAGGCCGCTCCCGCCCTGCCCCGGCAGCGGCTGCTGCCACACCAGGCTCCTCAGTCGGCGGCGGCAGCCACAGCTCCCCCGCCCCGAGCAACGGAAAAAACGGCCCGGCCGCGCGCCTCCCGCCCGCCCCGGCGCTCCTAGGGTCGCCCGGCCCCGCCCGTGAGGGGCGGAGCAGCGCGCGCGGCACCGCCCCGCTTCCTTTGTGCTCGGGCAGCCGGCGGAGCCGCAGTCGCCGCCGCTTCCCGCCTGGGCAGCGCGCCCCTGTCTGCCCGCTCCTTCTCTTTCTCCCCCTCCTCCTCCTTCCTATTCCCCCTCCCCTCGCCCCTGCCGCCGCCACCCCTCTCGCCGCTTTCCCCCCTTGCCCTGCCCTGCCTTGCCTGCCCGCCATGTCGCTGGGAGCTGGCCCCGAGGCGGGTTTCTCCAGCGAGGAGCTGCTGACCCTGCGCTTCCCCCTGCACCGCGCCTGCCGCGACGGGGACCTGCCCGCCTTGTGCGCGCTGCTCCAGAGCTCGCCCCGCTCCGACTTGGCTGCCGAGGATTCCTTCTACGGCTGGACGCCGATCCACTGGGCCGCGCACTTCGGCAAGGTGGGGCCCGGCTGGGCCGGCGGAGCGAGGGCGGCGGCGGGAGCGGGGGGGGTGAAGGGGAAGGAGAAGGAGGGCGCGAGTCCCGCTCGCGCGCAACGCGGCGCCATCTTTGCCCCTTGCGCGCGCTCTGCCGGGAGGCGCCCGCCGCGCCGCTTCCCCCCGCCCAGCCGCTCGTCGCTCCTCAGGGGATCGGGCGGGAGGGGGGAGCCGCGGCGCTTGGCTTCTTCCCTGTCCCCGCCGTCAGCGAGGCGGGGCGGATCACGGGGCTGGTGGCACCTGCCATGCCCGGATCGTTCATCCCCTCCCCGCCGGCGGCGGGAGTGGCCGCTTTTTCCTCTGCTTTCTCGGCAGGCTGGCTGACAGAGGCGGCCCTGGGTCTCGCAGCCGGGCTTTCGAAAGGCGCCCGGGTTACCGGTACATGACGGCGGGAGTCAGTGGGGAGGAGGAAGGGCTGGGGGCTCCTCCCTCGCCGAGCCCCTCCGGGCCTCCCAGGCGGCCCGGCGGGCGCCGGCTAGCCGGGGAAAGAGGGACCGCCGGGGCTGAGACCCCTTGCACGCTTGCCTGCTAACCCACCCTCTCGTTGCGCTTCGTGCTTTGTCTGCAGAGTTTAGTCGTAGTCCTTATCGTCCTCAGACTCCACACCTGGAGACTGTTTTGTTGTGGTGCCTGTGTTATGACTACCGACTCGTTAGGACTTTGGGAAGACGCTACTCTGTTGCCTTCAGTATGAAAAATAAATTGTGGTTTATACAGGCGCAGATACGAGTGTGGAATTAACTGCGTTGACATCGTTGCAATGCAGAAAAGATCGAAACGTAAGAAGTAGCTACACAATGGTTCAAAGCTGCGCCAGGGGAGGTTTAGACTGGACGTTGGGAAGCATTTCTTTACCGAGAGGGTGGTCAAGCACTGGAGCAGGTGGTCGATGCCCCAAGCCTGTCAGTGTTTAGGAGGCATTTGGACAATGCCCTTAACAACATGCTTTAACTTTTGGTCAGCCCTGAAGTGGTCAGGCAGTTGGACTAGATGATCGTTGTAGGTCCCTTCCAACTGAGTTAATTTATTCTATTCCTGAAACCTCTGCCTTTGGTTCCTTTTGAACCTTAAGTATTAAAAAAATACAGTGATTTTTCTAAGCTGATGTTCGAAGCCATGCTAGACGAGAATCCTAGTGCTATTTTAAAAATACATGTATTTACAATTTCCTTTGTTGGATTGACAAACTTGAAAATGGGAATTAACAGCTATTTAGGAAATGGGCAAATGGAAAAAAATCACCCAAGTATTTCTAAAGCACCTTTCTTTTCTGACTTACCTCTAACTTCAAGTCTTAAGATGAGTGGTATCTTAATTTCTTGATTTTATGTAGGCCTTTCCTGTTTCTAATGCAGTGAGTGTTCCAGGCTATGCAGAATTCCAGCCTACAGGGTTGCGTTTTGGTTTTTTCCCTCATTGATTTGTCTGGTTTTGGATTTTGAGGGGCTTTTGTTCTTTTTCTCTCTCCAATTTCCAATATATTTCTATTTGTTTATTGATTGTGTGCTGGAGAAGGAAAATGAATGTACTTAGGCAGTTGTCATAGTTTATGAAAGTACATTAAGAGATGTTTTCTGTATGTTAAGTGATCTTATCTGCAGTGCTTGTTTGAGAAACATTTTAGAAACATAGCTAAGTAGTCCTTCAGTCATTTTAAAAAAAGAAAAACCCAAACCCACAAAAAACAAAACCTAAGGCAGCCTTTTATCTCTTCAGAAAGAAGCTAATAGTCTTACACACTCAGAAAAAAGTGGAGTGCCTTAAATTTTTTCATGAAGTACGCTCATAGAAAATGTGAAGATACTAATTTGGCATTACAGTCTTCTGTTTCCTTTTTCCATCTCATAAGAATTTCTCCTTGGTACATGCTTGTGGCAGTCTTGCTTTTGTCTTTCCAGTGTGGGGGGTGTTCTGTTTTTTTCCTTTAAGCATCTTCAGCTTTCTAGAAACTATACTAGGTTATGTGAGGTTTTGTGTATGTTCTCGTCTCTGTTGAAGAGACTCTTGCAGAAACAGCTAACAAAGGGAACAAGTCGGTCTGCAAGATACTGTGTTTATATTTTCCATGTTTGTTCTTAGGTGTCAGTAAAATTTGATAGGTGTTTTTGTTGTTCTTGCCTATAAGAGGGAGAGGGGATCTGACGAGGGAAATGAGACTTGCAAAGATGACATGGGCTAACAAATGGGTTTTATACGACTTTGCATATATGTACTTTCCTAAAAACCTTGTGACAAGGTCTAGGCAATTTAAAGTTACAGAAGTTATCTGCGTGCTTTATAGTCTTGTTAGGTAGTGTTCCTTTCTCTGAGCTAGAGACTATGCAACACACTTGAAAAAGTTACAGTAATGTAATTGGATCCCAAACTCGACTGACTTTGTGTGGCATAGTTATACTTTTATCTTTCACCAGTTAATAGACAGTTGTCAGCAGTGAAGCAATAGGGGACATTCATCTGTGTGTCGTAAGTTCTTATTTATGTTTTTTTCCCAAGTTCAGATCCATCAAAACTTCAAAGGGAGAGATCTATTTCTCAAAGTATCAGAGTTTTAAAACATTAATTTTTGAAATGTGCATTAGTAGTTACTGAAAAAGACTCTCTCCCTCTTCTTTGTTTTTCTAGAACTTGTGGGATTTTCACTATTTTGTTTTTCTTTGCCTGAAAGAAATTAAATGGCGACAGAACACTTCATGGTTGTCCTGATATAGGGCCATTTAGCAGCATGGTCCACCAGATGTGTTGGTTCTAACTGCAGCTCTGTAGGAGGCTGAAATGACAAAACTGATTTGGTTCCTTTCCGGAAGAAGTCCTTGTGGAACAACTTGTTATAAGCAGTGAAATCTAAAACAGTTCATACACGTACACACACTTGTGCATGCACACACAGCATCAATCTAGGGTTGGTGAACTTTAGCAGTACAGAGATGTTTCTTTTTCTTTACCTATTGCACAATTTGAACATAGAAGAAAGCCCACGTTATATCGAAGGACAGTACAAAACCATTTTAGAATAAAGTGATGCAGGACTACGTTCTTGCGTGTAGTTGCGGATGTGCTGCAGTAAGGAAGTAGCATCAACAGTTAAGTTCTGTTAGAAATGAATATGTGAAAGAGGAAAGATAGCTTTTTGGGGGAACGCTGATCCAATACTAGTACCAATAAAAATGGAGTATCTTAAGACTAAAAATGAAAATGCAGTATTTTTGAACAGCTTACACTGAAACGTACTTGTACAGCTTGCAAGTGATAAATGAAATACCAGCAAAGTCAATTGAAAATGGTAGGTATTACAACACAGTGTTTCTGGTTGTAATATCTGGAGTTTTAATGACAGTATGGACCTCCTTTTAGAGATAGTAGCAAGTCCAAATTTACTTGCTGTGTTGAGTATCTGTGGCGGAGTTTGCATTTTCAGGGTATTCCCTGACTGCAGAGAAGTGCTCATATCCTGAGATGTAAATTAATTCCCATTAGAGTTGGTGTATTCAATTTAGAGTTAATTATATAGTGCCCTAAATTACACTGGCGTTCTGTAGATTTCTGAGAAGATGGGTCAGAATGTAAAATTGTTAACAATCTAAAAAGCTACCAGAGAGGTAGAAAATGAAGGGCTTGCATAAAAAACGAAGTCACTGTTAATTCACTTTGTCCTACACCGACCTTAATTTCATTTTTCTTTTTAACCGCTTGCATGTGTATTTTTATTTTCTCTGACCACATCTATTTGCTTGTAACTCTTCTCCTACTTTTATTTTTGCCATTTGACTGTTTGCATTATGGGAAGCAAAATAGTAGTAAGTACATTCTGTTTCCTTTGGAACAAAAGCAGTACAGATAAAAATGCCTGTCTCTTTCTTGGTATTTTGCCAGTGTTGTGGCCTATGTGGAGGCCTGTCTTTCTTCTTCATTAAATCACTTTAACCTCTGCTTTAGGTATAACAATACAGTAGAAAACATCTTCTGAAAGGTTATTTAATGAAAGTGGACTTGTGTGTCCTGATCTCAAGTATAAATAATCAAGTAAAGTGTTGGTTTTCATTGTGTTGACTTTTCCTATCCACGGAAGTAATTTACCTCATTCTACCATAATGTTGGAAGAAGCAGGTTTTTCTGACAGGTGTGATGCAGAAGACCCATGCTTCAGCTTTTAATGGGATGAAATGTTGTCTTCATTGCTAAAACCCTGTCAGAGATAATGGGGGAAAAAAAAAAAACCACACACAAGAAAACCCCCCAACATTTAAACATGAAGTTGTATAGATAATCATGACATGTAGCCATCTTAGAAAGTGGATTTAAACAGTGCAAGATGACGCTGGTGAACCAGTTCCAATGTTTTCCCCTTTCAGCTGATGGGCTATCATGCATGTCTAATTATGGAAATTCTTTCAGCCTGGTTTCTGTGCAGGAAATACTATTCTTTCCTGAGGTTGTAATGCTTGTCTAAAGTGTTTTCAAATTAATTCTATTAGAAGTCTATTGTTTTAAAAACTGGCTGAACTTTATTTTTGTTTGCAGTTATAGTAGAGGAACCTATTGGCATAGCTGGAGGTTTTTTCCATCACATGGCTTATTAATAATTATGGTGTTACAGTTATTAATAATTAATAAGGGTTAACAGCAATATTAGGTGTGCTAGCATGTGAACACCAAGGAAAGTCTAAGACTAGCAAATACAAAATGTCTTTGGGTAGTCTAGCATTAGAATTATAAATTTTCTTACACAAGTTTTTTGATGTAAATTTTTTTACAGTAAAAGTACTTGTTTGCTTTTGAAAAGGTACTTCGTCCTTGGTAATGTTGAGGTTTATGGAGTTAGTTCATTAATACTGCAGTATTTCAGTTACCATCAGCCTTGCACATTTACGTCATGTAATTAGTGAGTTAATGGTACATCTATGTCTAGTGTCAAGTCCATTACAGTCCAAAAAACTTTTGTATATACTAAAGGATACGGTTCATATGTATTTGTTTGAACTATACGGGGGGAGGAAACAACTGGAGTTCACAATATATTTGCAAAACTAATATGAAATACTTCACTAGAGTGGTTGGTACTTTTGTCTCCTGTATGTAATTCATCAGGAATTTACAGGTTAAAAAAAAAAAAGAGAGAGGGAAAGAGAGACTGACATACAGCAGTGGAGAAGAATGTTGGAATCGTGATGTTTATGCTTCTATCTGTAATCAAGCTGCCAGCTGACTTTCTGGTGCTTTTTAATTGCTCCTTTATGAACAAATTATTCCATAGCTGTGGTATGGCTACAAACATTTTCTTTAACTGTGAGAGACTGACCCGTAGATTTATTTTTGTATATGAACCAGTGCCCTGAGTCAGTGTGGTGGTTTTTTGTTTCGCTGTCGCATGTGCGTGCAGTGGTGTTTGTTTTCTAAGCACAATAAATGGAAGACTAGACTAAATTGTTTATTTTAGCATAATGCATTCCTTTTCCTATCAACAAAAAGACAATGTTACTGTGTGACAGGAAAGGAGCATTTTTTTGACTATTTTTGAAAGTTGAGGTCATCATGGCTATGGCTTGCCTAGCTTCTAC
>VYZW01047943.1:0-33548 GCA_013401315.1 Balaeniceps rex
TGCTTAGTTGCCGAGTGGGGCTAAACCACGACACCAGCAGGTCAAGGGAATTCCCCTCTGAGCAACCTGATCTAGTTAAAGATGTCCCTGTTCAGTGCAGGGGGGTTGGACTAGATGACCTCTAAAGGTCCCTTCCAACCCAAAGCATTCTAAGATTCTATTGTATGATTCAATTCAGCAGCTGTGAGACTGCATCTGGAGCACTGTGTCTACTTTTGATCTTCCCAGTCAAGAAAGGTACTGGCATACTGTAGCAGGCCCAGCAGAGGACAGTCAACATGATTAGGAGGCTGGAGCATTCTATCTGTGGGAAGGGGCTGACAGAGCCGGGGTTGTTCAGTCTGAAAAAGAGACTGCTATGGGTGTGGGGGTGAGGTATTTGTGTGTATCTTACTTCGCTCTTCAAATACACCCTAATGGAAAGTATAGGTGAAGATGGGTGGAGCCAGACTCCTCTCAGAATTGCGTAGTGACAGAATGAGAGGCAACACATACAAGTTGCAACATGGAAAATTCCAATCCTGTTTCAGGTAAAAACTTCTTAACTGTGAGGGTGCTCAAACACTGAACAGGAGCCCAGAGCAGTAGTGTTATTACCATCCTTCGAGATATTCAGCATTCAACTGGACAGAGCATCAAGCAACCTGATATAATTTGACCCTGTTTTGTCCCTTCCAACATAAATTATCCTATGAATAGTAAAGAAGTCTCTGCAATCAAATCACTCCCTGTAGTCTTATTCACATGAATGAAAATCTGGCGGAAGAGTTCAGGTAGAAAGCTTTGGTTAAAAACAGTAATCATTTGGTAATGAAAAAAAAAAAAGAAATTAAGTTACCTAATTTGTGTCAAACACCATCTGGATTCATGGCCATACTACTTTTGAAGTTGTTTAGCACTTTTCCAGATATTTTCCAAAGTCTGCATTTCAATTTCTACTGTCTATCTTCTGTCACACACCTACAAGATGCTTTAATGAAAAAGTGAGAGGAAAAAATGTCTTGTTTAATGAAGACTTCAAAGTTAAATTGAGTTTTCAGGGGGAAAAAAGTTGACAGTTCTTCACCTATATCCAGTCCATTTTTAATTCTGAGGGCATATATATGAGTGTCCCCATGCACCTGTAACAGGTTCCAGTGGAGGGCACTACAGAATTATTATCCTATTATTTAGTCTCAAATCTGGCTTCTAAACATCCTCTTATTCCTAGATTGGTATTTTCCGTGAATGCTGACTAGTTGCCTATTTGGCTAAAATGGCGAAAGCCTTCATTAGAAGAATCTAAAAGTGTGTATTTTCCCAGTAGGGCAACAGTTAGGCATAGAAAATAGATTTCAAACTCTAATAACCTTGGTTTTATCTGATAGCATTAGGAAACAATCAACCCTGACTTCTCTGCTGTGTTTTGGAATTGTAATACCCTGAACTCTGGTTTAAGATAGAGTAGCTTCAGGGGCTATTTTAAACTTATGCAAATCATAGTAGTTCTAAGGGTAAAATTGTTTTCCTTTATTTTTAAGCAACTAAATCAAGGGTGTAAGTCAGTCAGTCACTTAGGATCTTTCCCTAATCAATGGGGGAAGATTATTATCCCAGAGGATGATTCATCCTCTTAAATAGAGATACTTATACAAGAGTTGCCAGACATCGTTACAGAGGAAACCTAGATGACTAGATCTCAGATGGATAACATTAAATGATCACATTTTCTCTGGGCCTACCTGGAGTGAGAACATGCGAGATACAACTTGCCTGAATTGGTGTTGGGGCAGGAATTGGATACGATCTCTCTCACCAACAAAGAGCTCTCCTATACCATACCACAATCTCAGCAGAACCCATTATTGAGAATGTTCCATGAGGTTTTTGATGTAGATTAGTTTTCCCTTGTGTTTTAAGGAGTTAAATCTCACTTCAAAAATCTGATGTTCATCTAAATCACTTCATAGTAATTTTCAAGGTCATGATAGTCACATACTACTCTTCCTCTAAGCCACTGTTATTAAATAGAAGCAAGAGTTAAAATCACTAAATATTCTTATTTTTTAAGAAAAAGTGCTTTCGCCCATAGATCAAAGTCTTAACTACAGTTTGTTTCAACATCCATCTACGTCCACCTACTTAACAACACAGATTTGTAAATTCAGGAGCTGTATATCAATTTAACAAATACACCTAGCTTCTTAGCATTCATATGCATATATATGTCTATATACAATGGATATTTTCCTTAATCCAATTCTCCCAAAAAGCTTACCTAAGGCTTAGTGAACTTTACATCCACAACAAGATACTATACTGAGAAGTAGATACAACTGACATTGATAAGAGCAGTGTCAAATGTATTTTTCCTTTGCTTTTCAGTTTTGTGGTTGCAAAAATTAAAATGTTAAGCAAACTGAATACAAAATGTGATGTAACATCAACAACAGCCAATATATACTTACTATTGTCCCTATTTTGCTGGTTCTATACAGCGACATCTATTCCTTATTAGATATCTACACTGGGACTATTCAATTGGTTGTGAAAAGTTTTGCTTAATAACCACAAAAAATTGCATGAAAAAGTATTTCTAAAGACTTCTAAAAGTTAATACCAAGAAATAAAGTTAAAATGCTTTAAGTTGAAGTCTTAAAGAAGAATTTAAAAAATAGTAATGTAAACGAAATGCCTACTTGTCACTGGAATTCACTGAAGTTGGGAACCTCTTTCCCACCCTTTGAAAAAACCAAATCTGTAGTCCCCTGTAGAGACACTCAGTTTTCAGCAAAACTGAGCAACAGCCTTCATGGAAGGGAAAACAACTGCTGTCTACTTTTGAAATCGAAGGTCTTAAAAAAATTGACAAAGTCAAGCCCTAAATCAGGATTCTTTCTAATTTTAGGACTAACCCAAATGTCACTACCTCTATGCTGCCCATATGTATTTGGCACAGATTTACAGAATAGTGGGAAAAGTCTATCTGAAAACATGCCAAGACCAGATTTGGTCTTAAAAAATCTTTAATAATTTAAAAAATTAGGTCCATGTTTTCTGCCTTTATATTTTAACACACCTAAAAACTCATTTTCAGGTTGACACATGAAAGAAGACAAAAGGGGAGGAGAAAAAAGGAAATATTCCATTTCTTCTCCCTCATCCTCCCCTTTTTATTTTGTCTGATATATGGGTGACTTTTCAGCTGTCGTTACTGTGTTCTGACTGTAAGGCTCTGTCAAGGGCTGCCATCCAACTCTCTAAGCAAAGGTCACTCAGTGGCAGGGATTGGGAAGTATTAGAGAGCTTACAAGGAGGAAGAGATAATGACAAAATCCAGTGTTTTAAGCCCCCTGCCATACCCCTCCCACAAAATCCTCATAATGAACTTTCTATGCTATGAGGTTTGGGGGTTTTTTAATCAACACTATGTTGTAAGTTTCACTGAAAATCAATTATATATTTTGCTACATCTCTTCATAACCTGGTTCAACCTTTTGGATTTCAGCTACCAATGTACAGAACAGATTAAAAAATAAGCGAGCACCAGTCTCTAAAATAATCTCTATACAAGCCACCTGATTCACAAGCATCTCTTATCCTCAGAATGCAAAATCAGGTCAACAGTGAATTATGTTTTAACCTATTAGCATCCAACACACCTAATAACCCACAGAGTATCAAATGAGCCTACAACCATATGTGTAGATCAGAAGTTAAAACAGCCTCTCACAGTGTATTGCAACAAGCACACTTAATGGCTTCCCAATAGGAACAAAGGTGAGGCAAAAGCAACCAAAGAGGCAAATGACAAATTATAAGCTTGAAACCTGCAGAATTTGATGTATTAGAAAAGAAACTACAGCAGCATTTGATAAGCTACTTGATTGAGTCAACAGATGAATTACTGTGGAAAATATTCAAGTCACGTGTAGATAATTTGACATGCTTCCCATCTATAATGTACTAGTTCTCTGATATAAGGCTCTATAGTTATTATACTAGTGACAGATAATACAGTTATTATATTAGTGACAAATAATTATTGCATATGGCTAGTTATACAGGGTATTACAGAGTTCAAGTAAAAAAGAACAAACACCTGCATCTTAGCAATTTTTGGGGAAAAACTGCTGTATCATTTTGGTGAAGACAATAGTGGTGAGCAGTAACACAGAGTACAGAGCTGGAGCCTCCAAAATTCCAGATGGGAGACTGCATCATCAACTGAAAAGATGCTCTGGAGCATCGGGATGGGTCAGAGGGCCCGCCCACATTCCACATCCAGCCACTGGCAAGAAAATAACATGCTTTTAGAAAAATCAAAGTGTGAAAGACAGATATGGACCAGGCTTGACTGCTTCTGGGATTTTCTTGAAAGACATTCTCAATCTCAGCCACATCCTCACCAGAGTATGCGCCAGGTAGAGTTAGCAGGCAAGGACTCCATCCATCACACATCAAGTGTCATTAAAAAAGGAAGACAATTCATTTTAGAAACCATTTTAACCTAATCTCAGATTACTTATATCAAAATGCCTTAATTGAACCATATTGTTATTATATAGCAAAATTAAGCACATATGAATGTTTTATTTATCAAAAACTCAGACCTTTAACACTTCAGTTATTCTTTTGCCATTTTAGAGTTAGTGCTACATTTTCTGCACTTTTAATTGATTTCTTTACTGTAATCATAAATCCCGAAAATCATATTTACTTTCAAAATATTGAAATGTGCTTCCATCGATAGCTATCCTGCCATATGTCTGCAGTATAGGATCTCATGCCAGGTTATAATCAGTTAGAAGAAAAGCAAATTCTGGTATCATTAAAGCTATAGATGTTCCTTCATACCTTACTAGGTAGAAGTTAGCACAGGAACTTTTTCCTCCTAATCTTTCATCTATCTCCCTCTCTTCAAAAGAGGCTTCACTGAGCAAAACCAAAAGCATCACTGAAAACTTTTACCTCGGTCAGAATTTTCAGTTTCTCCTTAAATTGTAATGCAGTCGCATGCCAAGCACTTTGGGGTATACTTGATCTATGGTCTCTGCAGTAGTGCTCAAATTAAGGACTCTGCATAGAGTAGGAAAATATTTCCTGAGTATTCAGCCACGTATTTTAGTTATACTGTTTGTAACTTTCATATTTTGTTCCGTCAATAAATTAGCACCGACTTTGCTAATATAAATGTTCATAAAAGCAGTATTTCTTTGTTTAAAAAGACCAATATTTCAAGAAAGTGTTTCCCAAATCTTTCTTAAGTTTTGTTTGTAAAATTCAGCATCTACAGTATGTACTGCATCAGTCCCATTCCACTCATCCTCACTGGGTGAGTTCTAAAACTAGTTAATATGGTACGAATGGCAAATGCTGCCAGCTAACCTACAGGCAATGTTAATTTAGTTATTTAAATTATAAACTACCCTTATATAATGCACTAGGTGTTACTTAATCTGCTATCCCACATGAGATTCTCAGTGTGTTTCTGCCTAAAGCAGCCAGAGCTTCAACGCCACATTTCTAATACTCGGTTGAAACAGAGCTCTACTGCTGACTCTGGAGGAAAGGAGGAAGCTGAAAGAAATGTGGCAAGGTCAACTGAAGGAGTAACAAATTACTTATCAAAACATTTTTAGTTTTGACAGCAGTTCAAGGTTATTTTTAACACAATGTGAAAATGTAGGAAAAGAAAGAGAAGAAAATGAGACTATTAAGTTGAAAAGACAAAGGAGAACAGTAAGAACATCCTCAGGTTTAGTAATTTTAGATGTTACCGAACGTCAACAGTCACACTGGGAATAGAGCTGAGTGTTTGTGTTCCAAGAGACAGTGAAACTAAAGAAGGATCACAAGCAAGATGGTGCCTCTTTGGGCAGTCCTAAGTCAGCTTAGTGAGTGACAGCAGTAACTACCCAGGCTCTCCAATGCGTTACTGGATTATTAAAAGCTAAGAAAAATTCTAGATTAGAGAATCCATTTATTATTTACATACAATTCTCACAGTAATTTTGTTAGAAGAAAACAAATAAATTAATGCAAACTACTTCAATCTTAGAGCTAACAGTTGTATACAGTTTATGTTAGGCTAAGATTATTTACATTGATATTTTAAATTGGCTGTTAAGGGGAAAAAGAACTTTAGATAGATGATCTGATCTTGGCTTCCAGAGACTTGCTATACAGCAAGTTGAATTTGCTCCTTTATGGTTACAAAAATCTATAATTAATTGTTGCAAGTCAAGAAAGACCATAGTTACTGTTACTTTAACCCCGAAGTCCAAGAGAAAATGTACATTTATCTATAGATTTATGTCTAAAATTCACATAACACCTGCAAAAAGCAAAACAAATGCCTTCTTTTATGCATCAAGTCTGGTGACAGATTAATAGGAAAAGATATAGTATTAACCAAATATTCAAAATAAGTTGGTACTGTCAAAACTGTGATTGTAATCTCAAGCATATTTTCGCTTACAGAAAGTTACAATATACATATTAACATGTCACAAAATGTTTTGCATGTACAGAGCCAGAAAGATGTTAACACCTAATGTTCAATGCTCACAAAGGTGAAAATTTGCTTTTACAGTATATATCAAAATGCCTAAAAATTACATCAAAGAATGGGAATCATTTGAAATGTAGACAGCTGACTGTTGGGGTGGGGGAGGCTTGCAACACTGATATCAATATCAGATCATGCTAAACATCCCATTCTCTCTTCGCATGCAGTGGCACTACGCAAACAGTGGCACCAAACAAGGTCCTTCAGTGTGTATTCTGTCCACACGCCCAGGTATGCACACATCTACATCTACTAAAGCATCCATACATGTGCAAATAGCAAAGAGAAAGGTTAGTCTTGAATACTTTTGGGTTAACTTGGTCATTTAACACTTGATCTATAGCCCTCCGAAGAATGCTTCCTTTGAGTTCTGAAGGCTTTACATTAAGCCATTACATAACTAGCACATGGTTTACATGAAATTTTTCTCACACCTTCTACAGATGTACTAAAAATTGCCAGAACAGACCCACACGCACTATTGCAACTGTGGATCTAAATATACCTCCAAATCAAACTGTGTTAAAGTTTGGACACATTAAATAAGAATAAGGTATATTTTAGAGTATTTATCACATCTCTATAAACAAGCGCTAAGTTTGCTGGATTCTAGATATGTTAGATTTGAAAATGTGTTGTTAATGTGCCTCTACAAAGTCATGTTATCTACCTCTGAAATTCTCCATGGAGGACTACTCTCTTTCTCTATCAAGGCCAATTCACGAGTTATGGAGAATAATTTTAAAAGGATAGCATTTTTCCTGTATAAAAAATAACCATCTGCAAATGAAGCTGAACAAACACCTAACGAGTTTTAAGAGTTTCTGATACTCCGTTAAGATCACTACGGACATAAAAATGATCTGACAAATACTAATGTTCTAAAAGGGACTGCATTTGAATTGATTTTAAGTCAAAATAATAAATGTTTTTTCTTATACATTCTAGGAAAGCTCCTTGTGCGTCACTGCTTGCTGTACTGCTGTAGTGCCGATCATCTTACTCTGCTGTGCCTGGGAACACTTTGATAACAGCAACGGCCATGTGCCTGGGCTGGCAGATGGTCAGGGCATCGCTGCTCTTTCTGTGCTGCTGCACTGGACAGGCTGGAACTCCAGTGTGAACTCCAGTCAAAGGGACTGTCACCTGTGGATGAGTCCATGCAGGAGCAGGACACCCCGAAGCGTCTGTGGGTGTGGATAAGCCCATGCCAGAGCAGGTACATCTCGAAGCATCTGTGGCCGTGGCTATGTCTGTGCCACAGCAGGTATACCTCTGACAGGATTGTGGCCCAAGGACAACTCCACGCTGGAGAAGGTACGCCTCGAATCATCTGTGGCTGTGGATAAGTCCATGCTGGAGCAGGTGCACCTCAAAGTGACTTTGGCTGCAGATAAGTCTATGCCACAGCAGGAGTGCCCCTGGAGAGACTGTGGCTCATGGATAAGGCTCCACTTGGAGCAGGTACACCCCTAAGGGACTGCAGTCTGCAGATAAGTCCAAGCCAGAGCAGGGGCAAGGGGAGGAGTTCACTGCAATGTTAAACCCTATAACCTGGCCCAAAGGGACCAGGGGTGGAGATTGTAATGGATATACCTTTAAATTGTTGTAACCTGGGATTTGAGTTGCATGTTATAGGAATTATTATAGCAGGAACCACCTGAACCAATGGAGGACAAGCCTTACAAGAAGCAGTGCAAGTGCAGCCGTGACCTGACCTGAGCTGGCTTTTGTGCCCAATAACTCCACGCGACATACCACCTCTCCTGTCCTGAGTGACCACCATGACAGACAGAGGCCAAAGTCATGGAATAAATGAACTCAGAGGACATTTTGTGGACATTTGTGGGCGTTTTACAGACATTTTACAAGGGTGGTCCATAGACTAAGGGAATGATAGCTGTGTATTTTATCAAAGGATGGGAAGGCAGGGGGTGGTTAATGAGGATGTATTGGATAGTGTGGGACCTGAGCATGACATAAATGGTATGGAATAAGGGGTGGAGCACGTGCTGGTTTTGGCCGGGATAGAGTTAATTTTCTTCACAATAGCCAGTATGGGGCTATGTTTTGGACTTGTGCTGGTAACAGTAAATGGTTTAGTTACTGATGAGCAGTGCTTACACAGAGTCAAGGCCTTTTCTGCTTCTCACACCACCCCACCAGCAAGGAGGCTGGCAGTGCACAGGAAGTTGGGAGGGGGCACAGCTGGGACAGCTGACCCCAAAGGGATATCCCACACCATATGATGTCATGCTAAGCATATAAAGCTGGGGGAAGAAGGAGGAAGGGACGGACGTTCGGAGTGATGCTGTTTGTCTTCCCAAGTAACCACTATGCATGATGGAGCCCTGCTTTCCTGGAGGTGGCTGAACACCTGCCTGCCGATGGGAAGGAGTGAATGAATTCCTTGTTTTGCTTTGCTTGCATGCATGGCTTTTGCTTTGCCTATTAAACTGCCTTTATCTCAACCCACAAGTTTTCTCACTTTTACCCTTCCGATTCTCTCCCCCATCCCACTGCAGGGGAGTGAGTGAGCAGCTGTGTGGTGCTTACTTGCCGGCTGGGGTTAAACCACAACAGAGTGCATTATCTGATCTTGGGTAGGAAACAGTACGTTCTTTGAATGTGAAAAAGGTGGTTGGAGTATAGTATTACAACACTATGAAAAAAATTACTCATTTTTGGTTTATGTGCTTTTCTCCTTGAGGAGAATATTGATATTGATATTATGGTAATGCCAGGTTCTGTTCTGAAATTACAGAATTTATCTAGACAATAGACAATTACAAAAACAAAAGCAGAAGAGAGGAAAGAAAGGACCAAATACTGTAACTTTCCAATTTCTTTCATCCAGAAAAGTTTTTGCTATTTATCTAGATTTTTATGATTCTTGTCAATGAAGTCTGAGTTTCTTACATATATTAATGGATTTGTTCTCCCCAAATAGCTCTGAGACAGAAATATAAACTGCCGCTTTACGGAGAATGTGAATAATGCTTCCTTCACCCAAAATCACACAAAAATGCTTTGGGCAACACTGGAAACTGAACCCACATTCAGATGCACACATCTCATTTATGAAGTCAGTTTTCCTTCCTGGTAAGGATGGATGTGACAGTAGCTCATGTAGTAACGAATACTCTACATGCATAAAGTCTCAGTAATAGCAAAGGAATAGCCCCAAAAGGGATCTAATCCACACCCAGCCAGGCACTTACATCACCAGTAGAACTGGAAACAAACTCCCCGAAATTGCATCTATGATATCGGAAAAGCATTTACAAAATGACTACATTTATGCATTCTGCAGTATAATTTGACCAGAAAAAAACTAAGGGATATATACGGCAAGAAAGATATTTCACTTCCATTTGAAATAGAGGATTAGCCCAAAAGAAGGAAAGATGGAAGGGGCAGCCATCTTTGCATGTCCCAACAAATATAGCTTCTGCTGTTGAAAACTCGGGAAATTGAGAGAAGATGAGCCTAGAAGACAATGTCTCCTGCAACTATGCCACATATTTTTTTCTGCTGGCTAGCACACTTGCAATGCTTATCCTCCTGAATTTAAGAGGTTCTAACAGCAACAAAAATGTTCGAGAATGAAAACCTGCTTGTATTATTGCCTTTGTGAACTGCAGCAATGCCTGCTTTTGAGAAATATCCTTTTAACCTTGAAAAGGATTGATGTCTTCATGCAGTGATGTATGGGGATATCTGCTCAGTAGTTATGAGCAATCACTTCACCTTGCAGGTTATATCTATCAGTAGAGATCTATGCAGTTGCAGGAACTAGTTAATCACTGCATAGTATGGGCATTGGCTGGATTTATAACCACAGCTCTGATAGTGCAGTTGAATCCAGTTTTAATGTTTAGGGAAATTGTGTCACAACTGTGACAAAATTAGAAGTTTCAAGAAAAAAAAATCCCAAAGATGAGGTTCATTTATGGAATTCTGATGCCATGTCAAATTTTGTTGCATGCAATTTTAATCCAAATAACACTTTAAAACCACTACTGTAAGACTAAAAGATAAACACCTGACAAACCCTATTATACCCATGACTCAGATGTAAAATAACCAACTAACTTTCCATCCAGCAACACCCCAAATTACTTAAAATGTCATTTTGACTCCTTTTTAGCAGCTTCTTACTTTTGCATGCAACCTAATAATCAGCTATTCAGGACAGCAAGGGGGTAGCTCAAGGAGTGGGTTGCAGTAAGAATACAGTCATCACTAGCAATGAAAAAAGCAATGGAAATTATATTAGTGCCCTAAGATCTCTCAGGGTAACATATTTTTTAACCTTTATTCAGAACATCAAATGTGTAAGTCCTCAAGTTTTTCAGCTAACAATCTGGGAAATGGAAACCATTAAGAACAACAACAACAGAAACCCAAAACCAAAACAACCCGCACAAAATAACACTCCAACACCCACCTTACGTTTTCTGTAACGTCAACAGACAGGGTTAAACCAGTTCATGTTCTGTTCCTCAGATACTGATATAGTAATTCCCTCCTCCTCTACCTACCCAATACAAAATGCAAGCTATGGATTGAGTTGTCCTCTATTTTTTACTGATTTATTCAGCAGCCTTAAAGCCTTCTGTCACACTTCAGGAGGGGCTGTCACATATTCAGGCTTTCCTGGGCATATCTTCTTTTCCCACTTGGACATTCTACTTCATATACTACATTATGGTGGGTTGACCCTGGCTGGACGCCAGGTGCCCACCAAAGCCACTCTATCACTCCCCTCCTCAGCTGGACAGGGACAAGAAAATATAACAAAAGGCTCGTGGGTCAAGATAAGGACAGGGAGAGATAACTCACCAATTACCGTCACGGGCAAAACAGACTCAATTTGAGGAAATGAGTTTACTTATTACCAATGAAATCAGAGTAAGATAATGAGAAATAAAACCAAATCTTAAAAACACCTTCCCCCCACGCCTCCATTCGTCCTGGGCTTAACTTTACTCCCAATTTCTCTACCTCCTCCCCCAGAGCAGTGCAGGGTGATGGGGAATGGGGGTTGCGGTCAGTTCATCAGATGTTGTCTCTGCTGCTCCTTCCTCCTCAAGGAGAGGACTCCTCACACTCTTCCCCTGCTCCAGCATGGGGTCCCTCCCACGGGAGACAGTCCTCCGTGAACTTCTCCAACGTGAGTCCTTCCCACAGGCTGCAGTTCTTCACGCATGGCTCCAGCATGGGTCTCTTCCACAGGGTGCAGTCCTTCAGCAGCAGACTGCTCCAGTGTGGGTCCCCCGTAGGGTCACAAGTCTTGCCAGCAAACCTGCTCCAGTGTGGGCTCCTCTCTCCACGGGTCCACAAGTCCTGCCAGGAGCCTGCTCTAGCGCAGGCTCTCCACAGGGTCACAGTCTCCTTCGGGCATCCACCTGCTCCGGTGTGGGGTCCTCCACAGGCTGCAGGTGGATATCTGCTCCATCATTAACTTCCATGGGCCACAGGCGGACAGCCTGCCGCTCCATCTCTTCACCTCGGGCTGCAGGGGAATCTCTGCTCTGGCATCTGGAGCACCTCCTCCCCCTCCTTCTTCATTGACCTTGGTGTCTGCATAGCTGTTCCTCTCACATATTCTCACTCCTCTCACCAGTTGCAGTTGCACCAGGATTTTTTTTTCCTCCTTCTTAAATGTGTTATCCCAGAGGGGCTACCACCATCACTGATGGACTCAGCCTTGGCCAGCACCGGCTCCATCTTGGAGCCGGCTGGCATTGGCTCTGTCAGACATAGGGGTAGCTTCTAGCATCTTCTCACAGAAGCCACCCCTGTATCCTCCCCACTGCCAAAATCTTGTCACGCAACCCCAATACAACCCGTCTGGTGTATCTGAGCTATGACAGCACCACTGTGCATCATAAAAATATGTATGTGTATGTACTTCCAACCAAGAAATCCTGAAGAACAAGATGCCATTGTAGGGAATTAGGAATGGCCCAAGATTTTTCTTGCTAGAAAGCACCATATTTACAGAGCAGCATATTACATTTGATCTCAGAATAACAGCAGCAGAGATTTGAGCCATTCTTATCAAACAGTTCTCCAACTGAGTGAAGTTTGACATAGTGAAGAGTATTGTGTAACCCTCTACCTAGATGGCCTTCGCAGAGGAGCACAGGCACGACGGTAAGCGGAAGGGACAGGATGGAAAGAACAGATGCAACAAAGCAAATTCAGTAATGCTCAAGAGTAGTCTGTGTCCATATGTATGCATTTGTCTGTCTCTACATTGTGTATGATCCTCTCTGTTGTGAAAGAAGTAATAACTCCGCAAGCCTAAGGAAGATCAGTCAAACAATAAGGAAAAGACAAACACTTTTCCTTACTATAGATGGCACCATCAGCTTTAAGGAAAGCAATATTTTTGTCATTGCCTGTGCAGAATCCCAACTTTCCTCTAACTTGCTGTACAGTCAGCAATTGCCTTAATGTCAGGGCTCGAAGAGTAGAAGAGAAGCTATGGAGCTGTTGAAAATACATGAGCCAGAGACAGGGACCAAATGAATGAGCCCTATGTATAACGCATGAGATATGACAGATCTGTAGTAGCTGCTGCTAAATGATTCACAGTCCTAAGAGAACCAAGCTGACAACTTCAGGAATCTTTCAGAGAAATACTACTTTTGTCAGCCAAATCACAAGAATTTCTAAAGCCTTCCAAAAGAAAATGAGCAGAGTTCCTCAAGACCAAGCAATAGCAATAGTAAGAGCAACATGAGTGGTACTTCAGGATCAGAGAGGTAAAAAGAAATTAAGAGGTAAAACTTTAATCATGATAGATTTAAATCAACTTCTCAGCAGTTAAACAGAGGGCAATCATAAACACAAACAGCAAAACATAAATAGAAAAACTCCATCCTTACGGCTCTTTGGGTATAGGCATAATAAAACTGAGATGACAGTAGAACCAGAGCTGTTACTCTGTGCTGATGAGAAATGCAAAATTATGTATGTTAAAACAACAGTCAAAATGCCATCACTTAAAAATGTGTCTCAGACAAGGTTCCTCAGCAACTAGTTTTCTAATCCACTCTACTGAAAGAAGCTTCTCTGAGTGCAGCAGTGCATGACACCTCCTAAATTCCTGGTTAACAGGCCAACTTTGTTATCACAGGCAGTACTTGCTTACACATAAGGGTAAGGGCTGTACATGTTGAAAGCACATGGTTCTTCAGATATCTGCTCTTGAAGGTTCTTGCAATCACTTGTCATCTCAGGGTGGAAAGGATCACTAATAGATTTGCCAGGAAAAAAAAGAAAAAAAAAGAAAAAAAGTCTTTCACTCCAGTATAACTACTGTTAACTAAAACAATATAAACATAAAAGAGTCCCAGCTCATCTTGTGTTTAGAAATGCACATGGAAGTATTCATGCCTTTGAAATCCAGATTACCTCTCCTTCCTGCAACATCACAAACAGAAACCAAGCCTTAATTCAGCACTGGATTTGATGCATTTATATGCATCATTTATATTCCTTGTTCCCGGGAATCAATATCTCACTGCTTTGGCTAGCCAAACATCCAAGTCACTTCTCAGTGTAACCTTCCTGCCACAATTCAACTGACAAGTACACAGCTGCGTTCAAATTTAAGGGACTTCCTAGATAAACACTTGCTCGAAGACCTATGCGGAGACCTGGGGAAATTAGAGTAATTATACTCAAAGCAACCAATTCTGCCCATCTACAAATTTAAGTAAAACAGTTCAACATTTTCATTAAAAAGGAGAAAACAAGGTAAGTAAACAGAATAACAAGAATTAATTCCTAAAGTATAACTAAAGCCATAAAATTTCAGAGTCTTTCCCTCTGGGGAAGCAACTGTTCAGCCAGCTGGTTGCTTTCCCTTCACTCCAGTAGCCACCATTCACAGTTTGAGGCTTAAGTCTTCTAGATAGCAAGGCCTGATTTAGGCTGCACTGATCTGCTTGTGCTAATTGTCTCAGCCAGGTGCCCGTCAGTCTGCAAGCCATGCCTCATGCTGCCATTCCCATCAGCAGCTTCCACCAGCCATCCCTTACATCCAAAGCTCCTCTAATTTTTTTCTTTACCAAAAATTATTTTGCTGTTTGAGATCTTAGAAACACATTTACTGTGTTCAGAAAGAAAGAGTCTCTCAGCTCACCAGAAATCTCAGCAACATCTTGTGTCTCATGCAGTCCAGAAGAGACAGACCAGTCCCCTGTGCCTTTCTTCTCTCTTTTCTAGACTGTTTCCTTTCCATGTTCAGATCAGTAGCCTACAATTTTTATTTGCTTTTTTATTAGAAATGCATCTTAAACATGCCATCACATCTTGAGCAAGACAACCATGTTTCAGGTCTGCTAATCTTTTTTTTGTGTCTCCTCTCCACCAGATACATATCAACAAACTGTATCTTCCAGCACCACTCCCCTTCCAGTTCCTGAGGAGGGTCCAAGACAGGGATTTTGCTTTTTGCTTCATCAGCTTGGCTCTAAGTCTTTCAGCCATTGCTCTTAAAACATTTATCCTTCCTTTTGTTACCCAGGGCTTTCACATGAAGGAGACCAATGCACTGTTTTCAAGGCTTCAGGTGACCAGTTTAGTATGATGACTAGTTAAAACACTAACATCTCTTTCTGTCACTATTATGCTCATTCCTGCTTTATGGAGGTGGAGGAAACAGAAATATATTTCTTTAAAGTCCTATTGCAAAAGGCAATCAAGAAAATTTGTGAAAGATAAAGCAGCAGTACTTCCACAAACAGTAAAAATATTTAGGATTGGTATAAGGTGTTGTTTTGCATAATAAAATTCCTGCTCACCATTAGGAAAAAGCAGCTACTTCTGTGAAGTTTTAAATTTGGCATACAGCAGTATGTCCCAGATATCATGTGAATAGGCTAGCAAGATTTCTAATTGAGAAAACAGTGTGTTAACTAGCAACTTGCTTGTAAGGCAAAAGTTAATATATTGACTTATTTAAAGTTGCTGAAATAGGGCAATGGATGGAGTAAAGAACAAAGGAACAGAAGCCAAAAGCAGAAAGTTAAGACAAAAAGGAGAGTTTGAGGGGGAAAAAAGGGTAAGATCATTTTTACCTACACTGCTATAAGAAAGCAAGCCTGCTCTTGTAGTTGTTGACCCTGTGATGATATGGAATGGCTTGTTTGGTAAACAGTATTTGATATTTACCAGCAGACTCTCAAAGGGAAAGTCTCCATGGGTATTTGAATCTCCTTTTGCTTTTCCTAAACTTGCCAGTGAAGAAAGATATCTCACGCTTTTAGCCACCATCAACACAAAAAGATAAAATTGAATCCATCTAACTCATTCCTAGTGAATGCAATCTTGAGAACAAATGTTCCTTCTCTCCCATACACACACACATATCCCTGATGACAGCAATACCAAAAAATTTGAGCATACTTAGGTGAGTAAGAAGAACAAATTGTTCAGTAAGCAAAGTTAAAAGTCATCTAATGTGCAAAATTGCCTTGTCTGCATCACGTATAAAAGTCATTTAAAAAAGCAACTACCTATGTAAGGTATGTTTAAGTCTCCACATTTAAGTACGCACAGGAGTGATAGCTGATTTTGTATGTACATATTTATCTTTGCATTTGGGAGTTTTTTCAGAGTTTTCTTTTTCTGCAACTAATTTAAACATGTTGCACTACATTCAACCATGGCATACTTGATAACAAGGACTACAGTAGAGTTGTATCTTGTACACTGAAGTTATGACTAATACAAGATACTGATTTAATAACCTGAAAAAGATATAGCAAGTCTATTTTTATTCTACAACAATTCAATATTTGTTACAGATAAAGCTACGTAAAGGGATAAGTGAATATATTTATTTGCTAACACTGCTGGGGGAAAAGGGTGTTGACTTGAAGAATAAAATCACTAATAGTGGTCATTCTTTTTTCCTAGGCAATGTCAGAATTTCAAACCCTCGGTGGTGCACAAAGCCTAGGAAACAACTCTATTCCTAAAATCATTTATTCCAAATAGAAAAGTGTTCCAATACAGCCAAATCTCATTAAAATGGAAAATCTAAAATCACAAATTTGAGATGTACATTTTTCAATAAAATAATCTGACATCTTAAAAGACTTTTTTTTTAATGTATTGTCATAAACATTCATTTTGTTACAAAAATGCAAGACAAAATATGGTTTGTTTCATGTTTCCCCAGCTGGAAAATTACAAGCAAAATACAAGCACATATCTGTGAAAGGCTGGTATGCGTTTCACATTTTCTAGTTTGATTTAAGACAAACTCTGTGCACAAAGCTCTGTCTCCCAGCTTATTATTTCATTTTTTACCCCCATATTTAAACCAATTTCATTGGTCTTACTGGTTAAGTCCTGTCCAGTTCCCTAAGCCAGTTATCTGGAACTGGGGAGCTGGATCATTACCTCTGTGTAAACTTCCTAACCAATAGGTGAAGCAAGAATCGAGTATTAGTAACTCATTAGGTGAGTTACTCCCACACCTTATAGAAATGTGTTAGAACCACCTTATAAATTATGTTCCCACATCAACTAATGCGTATCATCCTAGTTTTAATGCTTCTCAGCTAACACTGAGAAACACAAACATGGACCCTGGAGTTTGGGGCAACACAGTTCCAGTGTTCTTACAGGACTAAATATTCTTCACAGCTCTCTAGAAGGATTTAATCTGAGAGGCATGCACAGCACACACTTCCCACACACTTCTAGAATTAGGCATTTTAAAACATTACAGCCACAAATATTTCTGCTTCTTAGTGGCTGGAGTACTTCTTTTATCCAATAGCTCAGTGGCTAAATCAATTGTTCAGGAAAGCACTATGCAATGTAGCCATTTCAGCCTGAGGAGGTTGAAATCTATATATTTCCCTGCAGAAAGAACATCCTCAGCATACACAGGCTGTCTGGTCTGAGATAAATTACCTTCCCGTTGAAGCTGTGCCACTTAGTAAACTGTGATTCATGATTTACTTTCATGGACCAGGAAGAGGACTGACTCATTGCATGAGTATGACCCTCTCCTCTGCGGATAAAGACATTCTCTTGGGAGAATACCTCAACCCCTTCAACCCAGACTATCTGCAGAATCTCATTCAATTGAATGAACATATGATGGTCTGCTATCAACAAATACTTGACCTTACTTAGGCCTGTATGGAGCCAAGAGCTAGCTAAGCTTGACCTTACCAGTCAAAATATAAGCTGAGTCTGTGATACTACAGCTAATAATACCGTTACGAGAAAGAAAAATGCAGGAATTGATTCATAAGGTGATACTGCCCACTGAGCATTAAATGTAAAAGAATCCTCACTAGTCTCATTCTCATTCAAAAACTACTGTACTTGTTGTAGATTGACCCCAGCGGGCAGGTAAGCCCCCACCCAGTCACTCACTCACCCCCGCAGCAGGATGGGGGAGAGAACTGGAAGGGCAAAAAGTGAGTAAACTCGTGGGTCAAGATAAAGGCAGTTTGATGAAAAAGAAAGAAAAAACGGAATTGCTTACCACCAACAGACCGATGCCCAGCCAGTTGCCAAGCAACAACTACCTTGAAAAAGACTCCCCCCAGTTTTTATTGCTAAGTGTGACTTTATATGCTATGGGATATCCCTTTGGTCAGTTTGGGTCAGCTGTCCTGGCTCTGTTCCCTCCCAGCCTCTTGCCTACCCCCAACATACTTGCTGAGGGGGCAAAGTAAGAAACAGAGAAAGCCTTGATGCTGTGCAAGGACTGTTCAGCAATAGCTAAAACATCGGTGTGTTACCAACACTTTTTTGGTCATCAGTCTAAAACACAGTACTGTATGGGCTGTTATGAAAAAAACTAGCCAAATTTTCAAACCCCAGCCAAACCCAATACATCCTGAATCAGCTCAGACCACTTTCACGCTCCTCTTGATCTCCATGCCCCTACATTCGTCTTCTTTCACAGAACTATATGCATAAACTAGCCAAACTACCTTAGGACCTTCTGCTCATGAAACTGACTTTTCTCTCCCACTTGTGAAGATTTGAATGTTCAGGTGCTGTCTTGAGATACTGTGTCTAGCTGCTATAAATCAGGATTTCCTTTTAGTAAAACTGTTGTCATTCAGCCAGTAGCCATGGGAGCACAGGGATGCTATGAGGTGAAAAATACTAACATGTGGAATTGCTGAGGGCATATTAGCAAACCTGTTGCTATCACTGCAGCCCATGGAGGGCAAATGAACTTAATTCTTCGCTTTCTGTATGCCTACAAATAGTCCATTTTTAAAAAGAGGTACTATATCTGAACAGTAGATTTATATATTATAGGGAGACTACACTTTATGGTAGGAACAACAAGGAAAGATCTTATTCTGAACCAAATCAATACCTACACCAAAAATCGGTCCTTATCTCCAAACTTTGAGAGAATTTACAGTTGGAGGCAAATACTACATCTTCCAACATCTGCCTTATTTGTAACAAGCACCAAGATCTTGGTAACTGGAGCTCTACAGCTGCAAAACATTACACGATCATTACATGATTACAAAATCATCGACAACAGTTGCTGCTTAACAGTGATACAAAGCTGTCCGTGCAGGCTGCAGACCAAATGCTCACCCAGTTCAGTTCCTTTAGTGGCATTTTGGCACTGCAGCCAGACTGCCATCTGGTCTGGCTGGTGCTTTGTAGCACATAAGGAAGCCTTGAGTGGGACCAGCTCAGTTTGAGCAGGGACAGCCCTCCTCCCTAGGGGAAGGAGGAGAGCACATTGTCACACTTCTGCGTTTCAGCTGACCTCTACTTGCTCTACCAGTTCTGTGGAGGTTTTACCACCTGAGAGAAAGTCACCCCAGCCCGTGACACACAATTATTTACAGTGGTAGCCTGCTGTGGCTGCAGCCAGCCATGGGCAAGCATGGCATAGATCTGTTGTTTGCTTGTTGGCCCTGGGAAAGTTAGGTCTGGATTAGACCTATGAGTGTTCTCTGACTCCATAAATAAGCTCATTTTCAGCTCTTGCCAAACAAAAGAACAAGGAAGACTGAAGTTAACATTAATTCTGGCACACATCTGCAGAAGGGACTTGTCCTTTCAACTTAGCAAACTTGCCCGTCTTTTTATGGAAGACATTACATAGCCTGCATCCCATGTAATGCTACTCTCCTATTCAAGCCAATTTAAATTTTTCAAGTAGCGTTTCCTCCTACATGCTACCATGTATTTCAAGATATATTGAGGATGTTCCCATCACTCATTGTGTAATGTCATCAGTAACATCAAATCTTTCTTGGCAAACAATTGCTGTCTATATTATAGTACATACTGATTAAATGCATGATTTAGAAAATTAAATGGGCAATGAAACAATAAATAGCTCTTTTCTAGGATGAGATCTTTTCAATAGGCAAGGTTATTCTATCTTGATTTAACTTAGTTACAAATCTCTGAGACAAAAATTTGCAATTTTACCTGATTACTATATCCTATGATATGTTAATGAGGACATTTTTTCTTCATTACTTATGGGATGCAACTATGGACATAAAGTATGATGCACAAACCCCCTGGGACATGATATGCTCCTAGCAGAGTGAAGTTTGATTGAAGGATATTGCTTTTTTCAGACTATAGGAACCAGCCTGAGCTGGCTTTCCTGAGCACAGGAAAGCTACATACTACTGTCTAGATCCACCCCCCGCCCCACTTTAGTTGTATTTGCGTACCAGGTGCCCAGTTCTCTCCTGTGCTGTACCCTTTACAAAGTGAATACCACATGCCCCTGTGTGACATACAGGAGGAGAGGATATACATCTAGTCGTGACAGTGCCCAGCTTGCAGAGGTGTTTGTGAGGAGAGCACATAGTTCCTTTTACACTTCTCGCCCTGAAGCATGACACAGAGCTGACCATGCAGCCACCATGCCTTGGGCCTGACTCTCCACTCCATTTCACGTGTCATGATTGTGCAATGGAAATCAATGAAGTTACACAGCCAGAAAATTGGTGAAACACAGACTGGTCCTCACTCCCTGAAGGGGCTTCAGTTCAGTGGTGAGAGAAACAATCCTTGTAAATACATTTGTCAATCTGGCTCCATTTATGTCAATTAAAAGTATTGCTTTTGACTTCAAGGGAGTCTAGTCACATTTGTGTCCTGTTCGGAAAGTGCTATGGAAACTCTTCAAGAGAAAGGTCTTTTAATCAGGTAGAGGTTAAAAACCTGTTTTTTAAACAAAGTTAGCAATATTCTTTAAACTTGAAGACAAAAGGTATTCAAATGTTCTAATGCAAAGCATCAGGTTTCTGTTCAATACATTTCTTAAATGGCTACTATTAATCCTCTACATCTGACAGAAATAAGGAGAAGATCCTCAATAGATGTAAATTTAATCTAGGGCTGACAATTTACACAAGGTAAATTTTAAGGTGTGCACAAATTTACACAAATGTAAATTGTGTAAATGTAAATGTAAATGTAAAAATTTCCAAAATGAATTTGGAAAAATTCATTAATTCACATGAAACAGAAGATACCATGCAGTGAACTGCAGTTTACCAGCAGAGAGCGGGACACACTTGCCAAAATGATGGCTGGTGACTCACACAGTGAACTTCACTTATAGTCTCACCAAACAATCACTACTGATGTCTGTTAAATAAAGGACAGATTAATAACATGATACAGTCTAGGCAAGATAGTAACCTATCCCTCCAGTTAACGTTGTTTTCGAGTTTTTCACACTGATCCAACCAAAAAGTTAATAAACTGTGGACTAATTTTTTCATACAAAACAGGAAATGCCATATAAGATGAATAAAGAAATGGATCATAAATATTGGGTTTTGCCATCTTGCCTTAAAATAGAGAAGATCACGTGACTTTATCAGGTATGTAAGCTCAACCTAGGAGCTCAGTTAACTGAGGAACACAGCATAGGAGTAACATTAAAAATACACAGTGTGTTTCACCCTAAAAAAAAAAGAAGATACTTTAAATATTTTGCAACAAAAATAAAAACTAAAAATGAGAGGTGGATGTAGAATGAGATTAAGTTTGGGATTATGAAAGGGTATGAGAAATTAGACAATAGGTAGAGCCCACATTGCTTTTTTTATAGTGAATAAAGGAAAGAACTAAGAACAAAACCACAGTGTTTTCCATGATGTCATTATTTTGGATTCTTCCTAACAGAAGAATCAGTCCTGCTAAAAGAAAGATAGGTTTGGTTTTTTTTCTTTGGGGAAAAAACTGTTACAATAGTATCGTAAATCTTTTAAGTATGAAAATACGCTAATTAGAATGTGTGTTAAATATTCCAAAAAGCTTTCTGTGATTTCCAAAAATAATCATTTCACTAGCACAGAGTTTTTAAATGAATATGGGTACTACAGCATTCTGGTTTTGAAGTAATAGGAATCCTTCTATGTCAAAACATAAAGCTTTGATTAGGCCCCATTCTACCTTTACAAAGTATTAGTGTACACTTTTTCTGTGTATTAAATAAGATTTTAAAGTTATGAGTATACAGAACATTGTGTGGGTTTTGTACACTCACCTCATTTGAAAATGTTATCTAAAAAATCTCTTCTGGCTGAAATCATCAGAATATAATTTTTCAAAGGTGCCTGAGGTTGGGAAGATTACTTCAATAGAAACTGACTCTTCAGATGCCTGCCTGCCAAAGTTTTATCCCCTATTAGCCATGTCCAGCCTGAAGCAAAGTTAGACCTAAAATAAAAACCTCGACAAATTAAAATGGCTTTTGAATGGGAAGTTAATCTCTTTTTTTAAGTGTATATATATATATATTTTGCAAGAGCCCAACACATTGCAGAAATTACCAGAAACAAACATTTAACAGCTATAATCATTAACCACAGCAATTTGTTTACGCTTTTCAGGAGGACAGAGCATCTGCTGAGCCGTACAAGTAGCTTACAGCAAGTGTGCTGAAAATACACCAGAGTGCAATACACTCGGAGAGAAGCCACTTATGCAAATTAGCACGTATTACTGCTAGATTTTCTTTTTTGCAGGATGCCAGTCTGCATAGCAGCATACATTCGTTTGTGGTACTAAATGCCCTCTGCTTCCCCTGACGTGAACAGCAGTGGCACACAGTCCACGTCCTGAAGGAGAGTTCAGTGCAGGTCTGAGTGCCTAGTGAATTACTGGCTTCATCTAACAAAGCACAGCGCTTCACATTCTGTTTATAGATGCATCATGGTGATGCATAGACCTTGCCAAAGGGAGAATTATATAGCAACACTATTTACAGTTAAAGAAACTTAGCTGAAAATATAGGTCTTACAGCAAATTGGGCTCCTATTTCCTTGTGATTCTTCCACTAACAGATTTAACTAAAAATAACAGTTTTACTAAAAACAAGGTGTTACTAAATCAGATATAGTGTGGTTCTTTAAACACATCTTTACTCATCTCTCTCTATTCAGCTTCACAAATGAAAGAATTGATTTTGATTAATTTTAAGAAATACAGACAGCTTTTCACCTCTCTCCTGCAGGAAGGATTACAAACACGTTGTGGCTGAGCTTGCACTGTAACCTCTCACCCTTGTGCACCACCCCAGTGAACCGTTCATCATTATAACCAATGCCCTCCTTTGAGCAAGAAGGGAGATCAGGGCTAGCATGCCAGAGGGAGTCCTCTCATATGATCATTGAACTCAGAATGTTTTGGTCAGACATGAAAGAGGGGAAATGGATGAAAACCGGCCTGATCTCATCAGCATCCATAGGGAGACCAAGAGGCTGCACGCCACCAGTGCACAGGCAGGACTACGATATGGATGCTGTCGTGAAACTGCACAGTTGTTGACACAGTCTCAACCTGATTTTTGATGCAGTCCATCAACAGTGTCTGGAAAAGAGAAAACAGAGACGAGCCGAGTTGGTTAAGTCATATTTCCCTTCACATTTTCTCAGGGCAGAGAGGACAGTCCACTTTCACTCTTGACACTATCCTATTAACTGAGAGGATAACAGGTTGCGTAGGATTCAGTGTCAGTTTTGACAAGGCAAAAGGATTCAAATTTCTCTTCATTCTAACTGAGCACAAGTTGGCTTGTTAGGAATGCAGAAAAAGTACCGATGACCTGATGAAGTCCATTGCTTGTGCTAGGAAATGCACCCTTGTCGAAGTTGGGACTTTTTCACGGGTGCACTGATTCCAGTCAAGTTTATGGGAAGAGAATTGCTGTGCACTGGCTCTGCACTCACATGAAAGAAAACCACATTAAAAACTAAACTTTCTGATACAATTCACAGAACTTCTGAAAGCTCTTTCTAACTCCACCATGGAACAAAACCAAATTTAAAACCTATGAAAATGTTCAGAATATGGAGTATCGCCAATCTGCCCAACACTTTAAACTCTGTGCAATGGTTCCAGCTTTTGGAAACGTATATGCATGTCTTCCTTCCACTATGTTGAGTAATTGTTTTGTTTCAAAGATTTTCACAGAACATTCCTCTTTATTTCCTTCTAAACAAAGCATTTCTTTTCAAAACACTGATTAACACTCTCCTGTTAAACAAGAAAACACCACTCTACCTTGAAGCAATCCAGTGTTTATCTTGTAGACCTATCACCCACCTCATTCTTTGAGCTTCTTTGTTCTGAGGCAGTTTCAGGCTGAAGTACTTAGACAAAAGACTGAATATAATGATGCTACCACAATAAATGGTAGGTGGGCAATATCATCACCTGAGCACCAACACTGTAGCAAGGACAGTGCTACACTGTGATGAGGAGATTGGGTTGCAGAAGACGATTTCATGAACTGAAGTTTTGAATGCTTACTGGATTGGAAATTCTATGGCGACGTTTCCAAGAGTAGACACACTTTATTAATGTGCTGTTACAAGCATTTTTATATTCTCTCTCTCTCCCCGTGCAGCCTCACAATTAGTTATCACTTCCACCATCCTAGGGGCATGGTCTGGTGCTGGCTTAGTGGGAATTAGTCTTGATTGCCCAACAGTAGATCACCTATGTTAGCTTTTCCTTAAAAGGCTCCCACTTAGATCCTGCTGCTTTATAGTTCAACTTAGATCCTGCTGGTTTATAATTCAGATATAGCACACAGAAGGGTATGGTTTTACTTCAAGATATGTTGTACAGAACCATGCTTAAAACCAGCATTCACTTTTACTGAAATCATTCACATTGTAAGTTTTAGTCTGCGTGAAAAAGAACGTAACATTTCTACAGTGCTGAAATACAGGATCTTTTTCTATGCAGAAAAAAGAAGTGTTGTTCCACAATAAAGACTTAGTATTTAAACATTTGCTTTACTTTTTCCGCAGTGTAAGTGTAGAGTACATCCCTTTCCTGAGGTGCAGTATACAGCGGGGTATTTTGTACAATTTAAGTCTCATTCAAGCCCTCTGCACACAAATTAATGTTACCCAACAGTAATGAGTAAGAATCCTTCACTTGGAGAGTGGAGGACTTTGCTCAACTTCTTTTTACAGGTACTAGACACTGGTACCTAGTTTCAAGGATGGCCTTCACTAAAGGGAGTTAGGAGCTGTGAAAAAAATCAGTGGGCTATTATCACATTTCATCTTATGTTCTTCACAGCACTTCAGCCAATCCATTTTAGATCCTAAACATTTTGATCCACAGCCTAGTGCAGGTCAGCTCCACATTTACCAAGGTCTGCAAAAGAAAGGTATTGGCCCTGCCTCTGCTGGTCCACACAGGCACAGCTGGGCCTCAAAGCTGAGCTACAGCTGGCCCCGGGAACCCCGCTCTGCATCTCTCTGTGCTTGTAGTGCCATCTAATTCTCTGCCAAGAAAAAGCCAGTTGAGGGAAATCTAAATGCCTTCTGCTATTTCTGGCACAGGGAAGGACTGCAAGCCATTGTTGCATCCATCTGCATTTTCAGCACTGAACAGCATGTTGTTTATACCGTGCCAAGCATCAGATTTCCCCATATGAAGGGCAGAAATGCATGCATAGCCACAGACACCCTTTTAGATTAGGGAAAGTAAACCAGAACCACAGTAAGAACTCCAAGTGGAATTACGCTGGGTCACGTCCCTTACAGTTGTCTACAATGAGCTGATCACAGAGTGGCTGCATGTCTGCTGACAGCAGGATAGTTACCATGGAAAATTTTATAAAAATAAAGATACAAAACAACAATTACAGTAACACTGATAAATCCATTAGCCCCTTACCATTATACCTGTGGAGCACTGAGGTACTTGATGAAGGCACTGCTACTGCCAGAAAGATTTTCTACCTGAAATAAATCATGAATTAATAGAATTCACCTGATGTGATGCAAATATCAAGGTGTATCTAGCACTGACATTGCTTTTGCTAACTCGCATAACTTCATCAAATTTATGGCTGCATTTCCGCCCCCAGTAATTTCTGAGTGACTGGGTGGGTATCTGCCTCTCAATTTTATAGCATTCACATATTTTGCAAAAGCTTATTTTCCAAAATCCTGAGCTTCTACCCAAAGCATCGATATAGGGGCACTTACATTAACTTAGTCTTCCTCGTCTCCGGTTAGTAGATCCTGCTCTACACGTTCAAAATTAAACATTTGGTATCTATTCTAGTCTTCTGCCTAGGAAACCAGAAAGAAATTATTGGAGACTTAAAGTACCCAATATCCTACTTGAATCCGAAGAAACTGATATTTAACGTCTCTATGCATCTAGATATCATATACATGCAATGCACGTTTTGTGCATATGCCTTTGTTTATATACACACAGAACATATGTATGCAGTAAATAAAGGAGTCAGCTTAATGCACAAACTACTCATATACGGAAATATATTTTATCGTTACTTTCTGTTTCTTAAGCCATATTCATGAAACTCCAGAGACTAAAAAGAGCTAGTCTGGCCCTCATGTAGAGATGGCTGAGCCAAAATCCATTCAACCACTTCACCCCTCTGTCACTTCTCCCTTCATAAACAGGGAGGATGTATCCAAGCAAAGTAGCTTATTACTAATTGCACCATCTTCATTAATATTGCATTATGTGTCTCTCCGCTATAGAGAACTGACAATGCAAAAGACATCAAGAGCTTATCAAAATGTGCATATAAATACTTGGTCCAATATTCAACATGAATATACTAGCAGCCTCTGCTTCAACAGCCCAAACTGGAGAAAGGGTCGTTTATCAGCTGCTAACCAGGAACAAAAGGGAAATAGGCTTAATTTCCCAAACACTCAGAGCTATTTACACCATTCCCCGTGCCCTTTAGGTAATTAGACATCACTTCAGAATGAGAAATCCTCACTAAGGTACAAAGGTATCTGGCTGTAAACAGAGCCATCTATGGCACTTCCATTTGTAGAAAAGTCCTAACATCAAAAAGACAGATAAGGAGAGGTCTTTATCAGAGGCATCCAGAGCTTAAGGGAAAGCACTCCATAAAGACCACAGGTACTTCAAACACAGAAGTTTGAAGAAGAGAAGGAATTCTAGACAAGAAATACGAAAACAAATAGGAAGGCATCTTTATGCTCAAGTGTAAGAGGAGGACTGCATCTCACATTTGCTTCACTTGTAACTGTTTACAAATGTCTAAATAAAAATCTGACCTCAGTCAGAGTGATGTAGTGAAGGCATGACATTAAAGTATGATCACAATCCAACATGGATTTAAATGAAACCAACAGTTGTGGATTGCTTTCACAAGGGCAACAGATCAGAATCAAGCAAGGTGGTATTCCAGCAACCGCCAGGGCACACCACCTCTGAAACGTGTTCCCATGCAGCCACTGACATGCACCAAGAGCACTTCAGAGTCTGCAAAGGATCACTTTTCGGAGTGTGTTACTGGCTGTGAGGTAGGACTCATTTCAGCAAGTGCAAACTGGCAAGCTTGTCACCCATGTGCTGATCAAGGGGCTAACACTCTCCATCTCTGAGCAAAGCCTTGTGTTTTTAGCAATGGATACCCTCAAACAGGACATGGGGAACATGCTGAATCTCTTTTGTACTTTCCACCTTTCTCTGCTTCTCCAGGAGACCAGGGAAGTCAGCACTGGAGCTCTGGCAGGACATAGATTATTACAATAGCATGTACAGCTGTGACCAGCCACAATGAACCAAATGAGTAAACATCTAACTAAATATGCTATTCTTCATCCAAGTTTAATTCTACAACTGTATCAAACCAGAATCAGCTGCTCCTGAAACAGAAATGAAAAGCTTTCCCAGAGTCATAAACAGATTTTTGGATTTCAGACCTTTCTTCCAGTTTTTCTTTACTGAATAATATATTTTAATGCCACTGAGTGAGAAACCTCACTGAGCACTTCTTACATGGAACTGAGATCCCAGATGGTATCCTACGGTACTTTGGGTAATACTTTTGTCTGAGCTACAGTCAGTAATAATTAGAAATTAATAGCTCAAGGCACATATTATCCTGAGAAACCTATCAACCCATTTTTTAATCTTGGAATGAAAGTTCAAATGCTTTACATCATGCAAAAGAGTCTCTGCATTCTAGGAAATATTTCAGTCATTAATGTAGCATTTCATTTACTTATGGCCAGCAGTATACTAATTAAAGTCAGCATGGAATTTGGAGTTGAGCTGGTAGATTTCTTTCACTTACTTAATCTCTGATGGTTATCTTTTATACTGTTAAGATGCAAATACAGATACATGCAATTAAAAAAAAAAAAAGGTTTCCTAAAATCTGGGCTTTTTTGCTGATTCTGCCTGGGATGGGCTTAACTTTCTTCATAGCAGCTTGTATAGTGCTGTGCTTTGCATTTGTGGCTACAGCAGTGTTGGTAACACACCAACGTTTAGGCTGTTGCTGAACAGTGCTCGCACAGCACCAAGGCTTTCTCTCCTACCTCACACGCACACAGAGGACAGTAGGCTGGGGGTGGGCAAGAGGCTGGGAGGGGACACAGCTGGGACAGCTGACCCCAACTGACCAAAGGGATATCCCATACCATACAACATTGTGCTCAGCAATAAAAACTCAGGGAAATGGGCAGGATGCAGGAACATTCATTATGGCATTTGTCTTCCCAAGAAATCATTACACGTATTTGAGGGGGGAGTGAGAGAGAGGAAGGGTGGGTGTTTTGCTGCTGGCTGGGGTCAAGCCACTGCATTGCTCTTCCTGAATATTTTCTGTAGTTTACTATCTCATTGCCTCCTGTGTGTTTCATTCACTGAATCCAAATCACCACTTAAGTGATCTAGCAAGAGCAATTCCCCGCATAGCTTGTCCAGTTGAAAATAGGCCACCTCTGACTTCAAGCTGATCTTGGTAACAAAGCAAAGTCATCAAAATCTCAGAACAAAAACTAAGCAAATAATCTGAAACAAGGAGTTAATTTAATTTGATATATACATATAGATAAAATGTTTTCCAAATATTGAGCTTTGAGAGTTGTTATTTTTAAACAAATAATACATGAGAAAAATCATGTATTTCTATTGAGGGCACCAATATCACCCTCTAATTTTGGTGCAAACTGACCAAATTCTCCTGTTGATGGCAAATTGATCAATATTTACTAGAATAGTATGAAGAACTACTGAACAATTTCAGGAAACTGTTCTTTTACATAGACAAAACTTTCACAGTACAACTGTTTAATATTCCAGAAATACCCATGCAGTGATAATTCTGTTTAAACATTTACATAAGTAAGGCCCCAGCTCCATCAGAGCCCACTACGTTGGGAAACAAAGCTTCTCAGGTGATAATAGTCTGCTTCTGCCCTATATCCCTGTGGCACAGTGACACCACCTTTCTTTACTGATAAGACACCAAGGTAAATAGGTAAGACCTTGAGTCCCAGTGCCCAGCTTACTCTTCTGACCTTGCAAATTTGATAGGCAGACTGTAAGGAGGGAGCAACCAATTCCCATGTGTATACAAGCAAACACAGGGGGAAGAGAACAGTCTGCCCATATCTAGGCAAAATGCACCAAATAGAGTTAACACTAATTGAAGACAAGTCTTAAAATGCTTTGAAATCCCAAGCCTTCCACCTTAACACCTGCAAGTAGCCTGTTATCTCCCAGGTCCACACCAACCCTAATACAGGTGAAAAAACAATACCTACGTTTCAATAGCCAAAGTTATAAATCATCACAGAAAGAGGTGGGAATTATTACAAAGTTCTCATGGAAAGGAAATAAATGGGTTTGAAACTATTTAAAAACATGCAACTATTATTGAGGAAAACTGAGAACATTAGAACTGTTCCTCTGAAAGCAGAGTGAGTTATCAGAAAAGGAACTGTGCAAAACGAATGAAGGCAAGATTGTTCTGATTTGGTCAGTCTTTGCCATCGTGTCTCAGTTTTCCTGCTTTATACTTCAAGTTTCAAGGCCTAAACAAAGATTAAGGAAACCTATTTAATGTGTCCCCATCAGAGAAAGACTGTAGAACAGCTACAGAAATACTTGTGAATAGCATTGCACTTCATTGTTGCCTATTGGTATGTAGCACGCCATGGTAAATCCAATACGTATGAACAATGAAGTGAATTCAATTTCCATGCAAAAAAAGCAATTCTTTATGCTGACTACAAACTGTAGGGAGGGGGGGAGCGAGAATCAATGAAAAGCATGGTTATTTGATTATACGCACACGTTTAACTGCTGACAGAAACAAGTGTACTCTTCAAAGTCAGGTGTACAAAAGGCTTCCATGAATCCTTTGAATCCTTTCTTTTAGTGGCTAATAACAATGAAAGCAACACTAACTGCCTGGCTACCTATATAATATAAAGTAACAACCTACAAACATTAACATTTCAAGAGCAAAGAAAATGTTTTCAGTATCTCTTTACTAGCAAAGAACACAGAAAATTAAAATGACAAAGATCTCCACATAACTGGACTGTATTACATTTGGTCGCAACAGCTTCCACCTTTACCATATTTTCAACACTTCTCAGAAGCAAAGAGGACAGTGGTGCCCTAACATACTATATATGGGACAGAGACAAATAACACACACTTGTCTTTTACTTCCATTTATTGCTGCAGTAATGTAAGAGAGGACACCACACAAAAATAATGCTGCAAGATCTCCTCCAGGAAAAAATGAATAATGTCATAGGAAAGCTCATTCACAGTATATCATTCACAGCAGTTATTCTTAGAGCCTCCAAATACCACCCATTCAGGTATTGCAGAAGTGCATAGCTGGACTCTGATTCAGCTGATGAATGGTGGAAAGGGAATATTAACACTTATATGGCCTTTTCCCAGTGAAAAAGATCCTTCATCCTAAAAATAGTCCACTCTCTTCCACTATACTCCTGCTTAGAGAAGAGAGTTTCAAACTGAAATGTCTGCAGTCTAAATAGCATCTCTTGTCTCCTACCTTAGTCTTACATGGACAACTGCAGCAGAGAGATGAAGACAATAGACCAGGAGAATATAAATAAAAAAATCCAAATTGCGCTTTTATCAAATATCACCCCTCCCCTTCCCTCATCTTCCACATGGAGAATACTTGAAAGCTCACACTGACAAAAGAATAAGTATTTGCTTGAAAGTAAGGGGCTGGGGGGACAAATATGGCTTTGCTTTCTTCCTAACATCTGCCTTCAAAACAGTAATAGGGACTCCTTACTAAGGAGCAGTCATCATTTTGCAAGCAGAGACAACCAAAGACACTGAAAAGATTACTTCTGAGGCTGGCCCCTTTTGGAAGAACAAAACCATTATCTGACAAGAAAACTCAGCATCTCATTCACATTCCCTAATACTTTATACCTAATACTGAAACAGCTTCCCTCCCATTAAAATCTGAATAAAACCATATTAAGCTGTGGAAGTATTTTCACACTGCCTTCAGGTCAGCAGAAAAACTTAGAAAGTGAAGAAGCCATGCAGAACAACTGTAGGTAGAGAAGTTCCTGTTAATAAATAATGCTACAGTGTTTGGTGTTTGTGGGGTTGGGGGTGTTCCTAGAAAAGCAACTGAGAAGAACTGAGAAATACCTTGGTCAAACCAGTGGGACTTCTAAGCTAAGCTGCTTCCGGTCTAAAACCCTGACTATGCTTTTGCTTCTTAGGGTCCTTAGGTTTAATTCTTTGCACACTGTGCCTTTATTGGCTCAGATTTGCTAACAGTCTGGTGCTTTGTTCTGGTTTTAAAAGACTCTGCGGTTGGAAAAAGAACTAATTAGAACATTTCCAGTGAAACAGGTCAAAGTTTTCACCTGGAAGATATCCAAGATGTGGTGGGATAAGTTTCCAGCTAAAGAGATCAGATTAAAATCTTGGCCTTTCAAAACTGAAAATGGGGAACTTCTGTGCAATTTTGTTGTGCAGTATCATCAAAACATTCCAGTTTTGTTCTAATGTGGGGAAAAAAAGAAAGCCAATGCCCAAAATCTCAAAAAATTGATGAGAAACAGAACTGTTCTCTCTGGACACTTTGAGTAAAATACTCAAGATACTCAACACCCCGCAGTGTATGACATTGAACTACTTTGTTATCATATTTTTGAGGAAAAAATGAAGGAACCTACTAAGTCATTACTTTGCCACTATTTTTCACTACAAGTATACAAATTTAAAGTTACTTTCAATAGCTCTTAACTTCTCAGAGCTTAGACAGTATTTTTAAGTACAACCTCCAGGCCTGTATTACATGATCTCATTTGAAAGCATGACATGAGCATGTTCTGAGGATGTAGAAGTAGAGGTGAGCTCACACTAGCATACAGATGCTTTTATGCCAGAGACATCACCAGACTCATGTGCTGTAATAAAATAAGGATGAAAGGAAGTATTAACCTGGGAACTTCCTTTGTTTCTTCCCATTATTATCTTCCCCTATATTCTATCTATTCTTCCCATATATTATCTTCCTTTATAATTTGCATAAATCTCATTATTGGCTTTTTGAAGTAAAAGATTTTGAATCAGGTCTTACAGGCTTTGCCATATATTTATTTCTTCAGACTATAAGCCTAACTCCATGTCAGCTCAGTCACCACTTAAACATAATTACCTAACGATCTAGAAAAGTATCATCTATATGCAGCGAAAGCACAACCATAAGAAATATTATGTCATTCTAAATAAAAATCAAATGCCAGTGATAATTCTCCACAGTGCTGGAAGTGTATGTGTAAGATAAGAATGATATATTCCTTAAAAAATTACTGTCCTAATTTATTAAATCCTCCAGATGTATTTCACAGACTTTGTCTGTCCCTAATCACCTCTTTTTATGTTCCTTAATGTAACATTGCCAGATAGTCAAAGCCTCCTTCACAGGTTATGGTGGGGACACGGGAGTGCTTTTGTACCTAACGTAACAAACCACATTCCCATCAGAGATTTGCAAATCCTATGGAGGCACTTATATTTGAAAACCAAACTCAAAGTCTGGAGATCAAAATAAACAATGAGCACATATGACAGTCTCTTTGCCACATTCAGTGATTTTATCACGTTCTGTGATTAAAAAAATGGTGTAATCTGACACTGCAGGTATTTTACAGCACATCACACCCAGCAAATGGTTTACAGAGCTGCATTTAGGAAAAAACCCACAAATTTTGCAACTTTTTTGAATTGATGCTTCTTCTGGAATTTCTTTATAATCTATACATATAGCTNNNNATACAGTGCAACAGCCACTCAGTCCAGCAGATTGCTTTGATGACTACTCTACACATCCTTGCACAGAACAGCCGCAAAGAACTTGCTCAAACCTTGCAATGTACTTGAGACTTGCAACAAAAGGGCCAAAGACGCAACTGCAATTTGACACAGGAAGAAGAAAAAAAAAATCCTTAGCATTGCCAATGCCTTGGCCCTGTGGGAGTGCAGAGAATGTGTTACTTGGGATCCCCAGGCACTCCCAAGCAGCTCACCNAAGACACCAATGCACACCAGTCAGCCCCCCCAGGCAAACCCATCTCTACTAATAGACATGTTCGAAGCTTCGCAAAAAAATTAACAATATCATCCTTACCATCACTATGCC
>VYZW01047944.1:0-13551 GCA_013401315.1 Balaeniceps rex
GCTAGCGCTCCCTAAGGGCTTCTTTTATACGTGTGGGGGTGCTTGGCCGCCATTGCTGCTGGCCCAGCCCAGGTCTCGTCAGCCCCTGTTGCAGGCTCCTGGCAGATCTCTTGGCTCCCCCTGAGGCTCCCCCAGTTCAGGAACACCCCCTGTGCACTGCACTAGAGTGCTCTGCTGCGGATCATGCCAGCACTGGAGCTGCTCGCCTCAGTGAATGAGTGCTAGTTTCAGTTACACATAAATCACATACATAAATCACATTTTATTTAAGGCTTTTTATTCTATATCTCCTTATTTCCAGTACTATTATCTGAATAGGTGCTTGGGTGGGGTTCAGTTATGCCCGTCAATATTTCAGAATCACAATAGCTAAGCATCATCTGTAACCATTGAGTCTGTTCAGATTATATGTATTGCAGACTTGTGATACCCTCAAGGAACCTTTCAGAATCCCATTTGTTTCTAGCCTTGTTGTAAGATGTGAATGATTATGCTACTTACTGAACATTTTATGTGAGGGAAAAAATTCTAATTAGTCTTTTTTTAATTAATCATGTGGATAGCTTATTACATTGGTTTATAGTTGTGTTTTGTTGCCTTTCCCACCAAGATTCTTAGGGGCTTTCCTTTAAAGATACCTCCGTGTTTCTAAAACAATAATAAACATCATGAGGAACTAGATATTTGTTTTTACATCAGGGACTCCAACTCTCTGAAGCTTCCTGAATTGGTTCATAGTCCTGCTAGTATCTTATCCCTATGACCATGTTTCATGTTAGGATTTTTTTTTTTTTTCTGGCCAAGGTCATAAAAATCACAAAGACAGACATAAAAACCACGGAGAAATAACAAAATGAAATCTTTCCTCGTAGAATGGATGGTAAAAACTAACAAATTACACTACAAGTATATCATTCCAACCACATTCCTCCTTGCTCATACAGAGAAAGGCAATAGAGACGGTTTTTCATACTAAGAGCTATAACTTCTGTTAAAAAATGAACACTATGTTCAGAATTCTAGAATATAGGAACAAATAGACACTCATATAATCTATACTGTGTTGCCTCATCAAACTTGATTGACAGGCTATAGTGTGTTTGCTGTTAAAAAGCATTTAATAAAGATATAGGTTATGGTTTACAGTTTTAACTACTAATATTTCATTAAAATCCTGGTTTTGCTTATCCTGTGAACCCTGGTTCTAAGTATCACATATCTGAAAGTCAGTACAAGACTGAAATGTATTAATATGAATGGCTTTATTAAAAATTAAAATTGAAATGTGAAATTCTGGGTCCTGTTAAAATCCATGTCAGCTTCACCACTGACTTTAACAGACCCAGGAGTTTACCCTAGATATAAAAGATGTATGGATCTCTGCCTTGCGATACCTGCCTTGTGTATAGGAGTCAGTCCTGGAGAATAGCTATGCTATATAGGGCTTTTTTCCCATGGAATTTTGTGTCCAGAGTCAGTAACTGAATTTTTCATTGTTTTGCTGTTGCTTTGAATCTAACTTTTCTTTTAAGTCATGTGATAGCAGTATAAAACTACCAAATAACATTCCTGTATTTTTCTCTAGTTTGTAGTTATTAGTAGCAAGTAACATCGGTAAAACCTGAGCCATGACACATTTATGTCAAAATAAACCCCAAAACTGAGTAGAATTTAGTAAGATGGTGAAATGCATTTCCAGATCAGAGACCACTGGAAAACCTCAGCAGTTGTCAAGGAAATTCTATACACCATGGAAATCCATCAGCAATACTACAGCTGAAAACACTACGCAAGATGTACAATTGCAATGCACGTTAGGATTCCTTGTTCTGAACCACTGCTTATCTACAAGTGCACACAGGGAACCACTGATTCTGGAAGCAGAAATCCAAATTATTTTATGGTTTATGTTTTTGACCCAGATCTCCTCTGATAATAGTACATAACAAAGCACAACTCCTCGAGAAGGATCATATTGCTCGAACTGTGCAGAGACAACAGGCAGGATAGGCATATAGTGACAACCTAATCAAATTGCCTTGCCTTTGCTGAATTAAGTCAGATTCTCAACATTACTTAAAGTAATTTAGAGTAGTTTAACAGCTGTAAGTCAATCTATTCAAGGCACATTTTCTGGTTTCTTATAAAAAAACACTTGGATTAATTCTGGTCATTTCATTTTACATTATAGATCAACCGTGGCTAACTTTAATTAGAAATGTCATACATAGAATATACAAGACCAGATACATTTTAATTCTCAGAATTAAAACTGTGAACTGGATCTACCTTTTGTTACTTTTACTAGAGTGGAAAACAGGAAAGGTTTGTCTTAAAAATATAATTTCCTCTCACTGTGTTTCCCTTAGCTTTGCTGACCACTAGCAAGACATCACTATAGTTGTAATACAAACACCAAACACTTCTAAAACAAAGGAGGGATGAATTCTGCTCTAAGTTCCATGACATTTCAGTAGGGTTACAAATGATGGAAGTCTAAGAGAAATTGGTTGTATTTCACATACTTCAAATGAGGTTCAAGGTGGAAAATTGCCCTTATCTGCTTTTGTGTGTCTAGTTATTTTAGTTCTCCTTACACCAAGCTTACGTTTTTAAACAGATCAAGCTCCCTGAAGACTCTAGGAGTTTTGCCTGCATGAATACCTAAAGGTCAGGCCCCTGTGGTGTGCTATATGAGAGTTTGCACTGCTGGGACAACTTTTCTAAAGAGCTGTGAAAATATAAATCAATAATTTAAAGCCACCTAGGACTGTACTCCCTAAAAAATAAAATAAATAAATGAAAAAGTCCCATATTTACTACTTCAGATTCATTAGGTTAATCCATGTGGAACTTCTTTAAACTCACATCATTTGCTCCTTTGGAGCTTTCACAGTTTTATAAATCAATATTAAGGTATGCTTTGACCCACCAGAAAGTAAGAGCTCCTTTGAACCTACTGCAATCTATTCTGCCAATGAGTATCAAGAGGCTCTTAAAGCTCTTGGTTATATGCCTTCCGAGAATACACACAATGGCAAAGAGTCTGGAATTTTTATGAAATGTTTACTGAAAAATGGTTCAGGTTTATTTGCAATACTTTTCTAAATGAAATAAGTTAACTTTATGAGTCTTTCCCTCTCACAAACATATATAAGCATCTACCCACAGTACAAACCACAGACCCTGCAGTTCAGCTCCATCCAGCTATGCCAAGAGTTTCCAGGAAAAAACTTCTGTTAGAAGAATGGAAACAGGTGGCAGTGCAGAGCTCATGCTCTACAGTGCTCTGTTTTCCAACTATTCCTCTGTGGAATATAACTCTCTTTCAGCATTGCATTTTCTGTTTTCTAACTTGCTGGATCCTTCCTTGTCTAAGTTCAAGATTTAACATGCAATGCAAAAAAAAGAAACAGAAGAAGTAAAAGATAATCTCTGCTCTGTCTTACTGCAATTTGCTGCAGCTGTTCTGGTATATATGCATAATATCCTTTTTACCATAGAAATTTGCAAAAATATGTATTTCTTGTTCACTGTAGAAACATACAAGTGTGCAGAAGTACAACGTGTGTTTGGAATAACTGGATCTGACCCCTGTTAATGACTCCTTACAGAAAATGAATTTAATTATGACTGTTAATGTATTTTTGGCATCCTTAACAAAATAATTTTAACTGGTCCTCCACACGGAAAAAAAAAAAACATTGACAATTATAGTTGTATTTTTATTTGTGAGTTTAAACTTTAATACATATTTTCCTAATTTATATTCCTAAGAAGGTACCACTGAATCTTCTAGATATCAAAATAATATTGAAGAAGCATCATTTTCACTATTAACCTGTTGCTATTATCCCCCTATGACCCCATTTTTGTTCATCCAGTTTGATGTACAATATCAGAATGAAAAAGTGTCTCTACGTACATCTTAAGAGATCCATTTCTGAAATCAGAAAACCTATTCCAAACTTGCTTTCCCCTATGAGACTGTCTCTGCTTCTGATTCATAATATTTAAAGATGAAAAGAGAGGGTAGTTAATACAATGCATCAAAATTATTTTCAATATTGCATAATAACCAAACACAATGGATAATGGTCAATTTATTTCATATTTTTTCTGCTGTAAAGACTATTTAAAGTCCTTACATTTTAATGTATGATCTGATTGTGCTTGTTAAGTTACCTAAAAATATTTTAATTTTCTATATTTTGATTCACAAGCCCTGAAAATTTTTAATATTTTTACTTCAACAAAATAAGGTAAACAGCACATAAGCCCATTACTTCTGTGACAAAGTCTAGGTTTTTCTACTAGGTATCATATTTTTAACTCTATGGAAACATATTTTAAGCAGTAGGTGTGTGATGAGAGTAAATTATTTCAATTTGTATGACCAATAAAGAGCTTCAAATACAACAATTTTCCTATAAAAGTAACCGAATTAGTGAAACATTGGATTGGGATTCAGCAGACAGAATAGTGCTGTCTGTTCTGTTACTAGATTGTTAACAAGTCAAGACTTCCTTTCTTTCTACTTATTTCTCATTATTCTTTCTTCCTCTTCCTTCTCCTCTCATTCTTGTAATTCATATCTATGGATGGAAAATGCCATTTAAACACTAGGGATTATTATTCTCAATGACACTACTATAACCTGCCATAACTGACATAAAACATGCTGTTCTTTTTCATTTCAGAAACTTTTTCATATAAACGAGTAATGTTTTCCAAAAGTAGATAGAAGTTATGTGTACTACTCAGTAAATCATACTATAAGGATTTAAATGCCTTGATTCATATATCCTCCATGAAAAGGTTAAAAAAAAATTTTTTTTCATGAAAATATGTACTTTGACATTTTATTGTCTCTAACAGCCTCCTTTCCTTAAAATTTCTTTGTCTGTAAAACAATAGACCAGCAGTGATTGTTGTGTTGTGTAATAAATACCTTCGCTGCCCCTTTATCACTGGCCAATAAATGTTAAAGAACAACTATCCAATTCTGACTGTGAATAGCCACCAGTTGTTACAATACCCTTCTCCTCCAGATTAAAAATACTTTACCATTCCCAGTTTATTTTACATCAAAGTTCTTAAGCCTGTAATCAAGCCAATAGTCAATATTCTTTTTGACAAATACACTGAATATATTTAACATAGTCAGTATACTTAAATCTGTTGCTTTAAAACATGTTTACAAGACAATTATGTGCATTTGTTTTACATTATCTCCAATTTTTAGAATGTTCCTCATTTCAATAGGAAAACTAGAATTGCATTCAGTGACCAGTTCTAGTCTTACGACCTTTGCATATAGAGGCAGAATCATCTCCTTAGCTTGTTTATTCTGTTAAAAGTATTAAAAGAATTAAAGAACTAATATGCGCTAAAATGAAGTAGCTATGCAAGGAGACAAATGATAGCTATATATTAAATTATAATTCTTCAGGGATAACTTAGAGTGATTTGATTAAGTTAATGGAGCCTGTGAGAAAAGAATGAGAGAACCTAAATTCACAGAATGAATGTTTTACCAGTGTTAGGAATAGAGTAAACTTTCTGATTGCCATCTTTAATCCATGGCAGTTCTACAGCATCTGTTGGACTTGAATCTCTTCAGAGAATGAACTGTTTTATTCAAGGTCTAAATAGAGCTATTTGTATATCGGTAGTACTGTGTGAAGCCTTAAAATCACACAAGTGCAGGTTCTCTTTAATGACAGTCTGTTAAAATTAGATTTCATATTAAGAATATCAGAATTAAATGACTCTGAATTTCATACATACATGATTCTGAAGAGGCAAGATGACATTTTCAATCACGATTTCAATGGCACTATTAATAAAGTGGTTTCATTATAAAGGACTACAGGTTTTAAAATGTGGATGGAATTTATTAGGAAATGTGTCATAAACACTCAGGAGGAGGGCACAGCAACTGAGTTTATGAATGTAGGCGTAAGCTACTTAATTTAGTCAAGGTGTTTATATAGAACGTCCAGAATCTCTAAAATGTTGCAGGTGCTTTTCTCTGATGCCTCCATATTACACCTCATATCTTTGATTATAGATTTAATATTCTGAGTTCTGTTTGTGAACCAGGAAATATAAAGAAAGTCCATTTGAAAGAGTGTTTACTATGTAGAATTAAATGCATATTGGATATTTTGTGAACAGACTACTTTATCTAACTGGAATACCAATGTAATGTTTTTTTCTCAAGATTATAGTTTTCTTTCCACTAATATTATGTCTGAATGCAAAACCATTAATGTGGTATTGAACATGGGCATGAAAGTAGATTTAAAAGTACAGCACACAGAGCTTATTTCTCCATGCACTCTTATACCAAAATAAAGAAAGAATTTGGTTTATTTTCATTCCTCATAATTTTTTTTTTAAGTTTATTTTTTGCATCCACAACATAAGCCGACATGTCTTAGTTTTATATTTTCATTCCAATGTTATTATTAGAGGCCTAGGAGAGGACATAAAAATAGCAGGACTGGCTTTATATAGCGTATAATAATATAAAACATACATTTAAAAAACCATGTCCTTTAGAATTAAAAAGTACTCAGCAACTAAACAATGGCAATTAAAATTAAAGAAACGTGACTGTTACTCGTGCTGTGTCATATTTGTCAATTACATCATCACATACTTCTTTTCATCACAAACATTTGTTATCAAACTCATTGCAGAAAACGGGGATTGCTGTAGTAAAACTGTATTATAGTGCACACAGGCAGTGACATATTGCATCTGTGAAAAAGGCAGATGTGATGCCAGAGTATATAGGTGTTAGTTCTTTACATATACAAAAACATACCTTTTTTCAGGGAACTGCTGACTCTTTGTGTAGGATATTGGTTCAAATTTAGTCAGCCTATTTTCAAGATCAATAAATTTGAAAGAGAAGAGGCACAGAGAATGATTAGGGGAATGTGGAATCTTTTTATGAGAAATGATTGAAAATGCTTGACTTGTTTAGGCTAGCAAACTGTAATCTGGTGAAGGATATGATTTTGCTCTATAAATATATAGGAGAAGAGTTTAATATAGAATAAAGGAAAATTGTTCTGGGATTGACAGACATTTTAGGTACAAAAGCAAATCAATGTAAAATTGTGCTCGATACAGGATTCAAAAGTGTTACACTTCATAGTTTTCTCTTACAGGGGCAGTGCTTGGCAGGTTAAGTGGTTTCTCCAACCTTATGGCTTTCAGGGTTTTATTTGAAAATAAAAAGTATACAAATAAAATATCCTTAGTTTTTGACATCTATTACCCTAATTCATGGCCACTGTCTTCTCTTCTAAACAATCTTTTGCCCCAGTTCCTGCTCATCTTGAGCCACATCCCCTTCCCCTTTGATTTTTGTCCCTTGTCTACTCTGCATGTATCAAATGCCCATTTTAGGTTCTGGTCCCTCTCTGTTCCCATCCACCCATCAGCGCTTCCTATTGATTCTCCAGTATCCTTCTCCCCTCTCCTCCTACCCATTTCCTATCTCCTGTTTCTCTCTCTCCTGTTTCCTTGTACTACCTGGCTTGTGTCATAGGCCTCTTCCCATTCCCACTGTTCAACTTTCAGCTTTCCATATTGACAAGTTTCTGTTTACTCCTTTTTGTTCCCTAATTCCCTTGCAACTAGTCACCACACATAGGTGAAGGATCACCACTGAGAACACAAGAAAGAATGTCTTTCTGCTTTTTTGTGTGCCAAGTGTCACAACCAGCAAGAAGAACAAATCTCACCCACATCCTTCAGCTCTGAAAAGCCTAGTTCAGAAGAATTCTCTAGATGATTTAGCTGCAAAACATCAAAAGATGATGGACATGTATGAAGCTGTCTTTGTTTCTTTCGGTATTGTTTTGACGCTTATAGTTTGGGTAGCACTAACGCAGAGTTCCACTGGTATGAACAAAATTATAACCTTGATGCCACGGAAGAGCCCTTTTCCAAATTCGCATCTTTGCTTAAAGAATACAAGTCAGCATTCCTTCGGAGAGCAATGCAACTTCCTCCCTGCCCCTCAACCTTTTTAAAATACTTCTACAGCCTTTTTTCCCCTAATAGAAACATAGAATCACAGAATCATTTGGTTGGAAAAGACCTTTAAGATCATCGAGTCCAACCGTACCTCTCCACTACTAAACCATGTCCCTAAGTGCCTTGTCTACACGTCTTTTAAATACCTCCAGGGATGGGGACTCAACCACTTCCCTGGGAAGCCTGTTCCAATACTTGACAACCCTCTCCAGGAAGAAGTTTTTCCTGATATCTAATCTAAACCTCCCCTGATGCAACTTGAGGCCATTTCCTCTTGTCCTATCACTTGCTACTTGGCAGAAGAGACAAACACCCACCTCGCTACAACCTCCTTTCAGGTAGTTGTAGAGGGCAATAAGGTCTCCCCTCAGCCTCCTCTTCTCCAGGCTAAACAACCACAAGTCCCTCAGCCGCTCCTCATAAGACTTGTTCTCTAGACCCTTCACCAGCTTTGTTGCCCTTCTCTGGACACGCTCCAGCACCTCAATATCCTTCTTGTACTGAGGGGTCCAAAACTGAACACAGTACTCGAGNTGTGACGCAAGTGCAGGACCCAGCACTTTGCCTTATTGAATCTCATACAATTGGTCACAGCCCATTGGTCCAGCCTGTCCAGATCCCTCTGTAGACCCTTCCTACCCTCAAGCAGATCAACACTTCCACCCAGCTTAGTGTCATCTGCAAATTTGCTGAGGGTACACTCGATCCCCTCATCCAGGTCATCGGTAAAGATGTTAAACAGAACTGGCCCCAACACTGAGCCCTGGGGAACACCACTTGTGACTGGCCTCCAGCTGGATTTAACTCCATTCACCACCACCCTTTGGGCTCGGCCACACAGCCAGTTTTTAACCCAGCAAAGAGTATGCCTGTCCAGTTTCTCCAGCAGAATGCTGTGGGAGATGGTGTCAAAGGCTTTACTAAAGTCCAGGTAGATAACATCCACAGCATTTCCCTCATCCTTTCCCTAATCTTGTTCCAGAAATAGCCAAATCACTTTAAAGAAACTTTTGTAAAATTACTCTCAGGCCAGACAGCCAAAATGGAAAATATGTCTAAGCAGGTTCAATCTGGTAAAAATGTTGGTGCTTTTAGTGTAGAACACAAGCTTATCAAGGAAAAGGAATTTTCAGTCAATGTGAAGTACAAGCAGTGTTTACCAGCAACTTACATAGCAACAACAATTATAACAGTAATATGACATATAGCCTACTTAAAGTGATGAATACATTTTAAATGGCTTTCAAAACTATAAAGCTATATGAAATGTCAGCAGTGCTTATATGGTTTTTGGTTTGGTTTTCGTTTTTTTTTTTTTTCAGTGGATGTTGCTAACATAGGTCAACAGTTTAGATGGAGCAGTTTCCTTTCACAGAACCTGTAGGAGGGGAAAATGTGTTGAAGTATATCAAGCATTACCAAAAGTCAGCGTCCTGAATGAACATGGTATAGATGAGTACAAAAGATAGGAGGAGGAAATGTGTTGAAGTATATCAGCCATATAGGAGGGGAAAATGTGTTGAAGTATATCAAACATTACCAAAAGTCAGTGTCTTGAATGAACACAGTGTGGACGAATACAAAAGATACGTACTGTATGGTACTAAAATGTGAGTCACAGTACATAATAGTACTTCCACTTATCAGTTTTTATAGTCAATGAAAATCTTAACTTACACAACATTTTAGTGGAAGGAAAGAAGGTAAATCAATAATCAATTTATCTTTGAAGGAATGCTAATGTTAATTATATATAAATTCACTGCAATAATTGGGCAAAGTTACATGTATTTTACTTTGACAGTTACAGTATATGAGCTATAAGAAAATATCAACAGTTTTTTAAGTGAGAGATACTTTAATCACTCTAACAGACACAAAATTCTGCCTTAAAATGAAAATTGTAGTCGACCTCAGCAGGAAAATAAAACTCATATTGATTATGTGGAAACCTATAGGAAGCAACAGCAAATATACTTATTTGCATACCCAAATTAACATAATTGTTTTTAAATACTAATGGTTTCAAATCCAAAGTGAGTTTTGGACTGTAATTGTAATGAGTGTGAGTTACAAGGAAAGGCAACAGTTCAGCTTCCCCAGTGACCCATCTTACTAAGGACATAATTTTAATTTTGCACTTAATTACTGTTTAAAGAATATGCCACACAAGTGTCGTTATACATCTCTATTTCTTGGAGGAGTAAGGAGATTTTATATCATTGGAAAGACTAAATTTTTGCTTACCAGCTTCCTGAAACACAACAGTTTATGTTTACAAGTACACACTGCACTTGAATGTATCCTTTGAGTGGTTGAGAGATTTTGACAAGAAGTGTTTGGAATCTGTGTGATGCTATTGGTTTGAATCATTTCACCTAACTTCAAACATCTGCATCTAATCTAGCTCCCCTCAGCTTCCTTGGTAATTAGTACAGACTGAGAGAGAGGGCTAGAGATTTCATATCATTTGGCAGAAAATGTCTGCCAAATACTTCAGGTGTGCCTGTCTTTCTCCATTAAGGGAACCTCAAGGGATTTGTTCAGATGATTTCATCATCTGAACAAATCCCTTGGATGAATCCTACATTATATTCCCAAATGCTGTCAATCATATTTGAATGCTATATATTCTGTGCTTCCTCTCTCAGCAAATCTTGTCCAGAGTCTGAAGCTGAGTGAACGTAGAGAAAATACTTACAAAATACTTACAAAACAGATGTGTGTATACTTGCATATTAGCAGGCAATATAGAAGCAGATGGTACTCGAGTACTATGCATGATAAATGCCACTGCTTCTACACACTGCTACCAAGTTTCAGCCTAGATACTACAGTCATTAGTGTCTGATGTTAGTGGTCTGCTCATGGGCGTCAATGTCCACATTTCACTGTGGGTGTTTGTTCTTAGCCAGGAAAAGCTGAGAAATAATTTGAGGTTGCTACAACTTTGTAACTGAAGAAACAAATAATTTTAGTTCTATAAAACAATACACACCTTTGACGTTATTTAGGGGAATTTTTAAAGAGTTTTTTATTAAGATGTTGGGTACGATCCCTTGAAAAATCTCCCAAATCACTGTCAAAAAGACACCTTCAGTTCTCACCAATTATGACAATAAGATACCAGTCGTTATTACAATACTAATAAAAAATATTAGGAGAGTACTTACAAAAATATCCTCATCATGGTACCAGTTTGCACAAATTAGAACCATTACATTTTGATGGAAACATTTCAGAGACCATCTGATATCTAAAATTATTATTATGTAGACCAAGTGTATCAGGAAACTGCAGATAAAAAAACCTCTGGATTTTTGTCTCTAAACCTGTTTGCTCAGTCCCTCATTAAATTTGCACAAACCAGACAATTTTTTTAGCCACCTTCATCTTTATTCATCAATGCAGATATCTTTTTTATTATTAAAATTCTGTGACCTATTAAAAAGTACTTACAGTATAATGAATATTTACGGCTATCTACAAACTGCTCTATGCCTTCGATCTTATTTTCTCATTAAGTATAGATGTATAGGCTTTTACATATCCACAGAGGAATTCACTGCAGTTTGTCACCTCTCCATGCATATTGTGCTCAGCATTGCAGTATTTTTCTGCCTTCTCCAAGTTTGTAAAACATCTTAGAGTAAAAGTTAATTATATTAAAATACTTTAAGAAAATAGGTTATCAAATTGATATATCAAATGATCAATTCATCAAAAGATGAATTATTTTCCTTCTCTGTTAAGAGTCTGGGGGAAATATATCTTTAAAGAAGTCTGTACAACCATTAAGAAAATGGGACATGATCTGCTGTCCCAAGAAAGGTATGGGATGAACTGTTTAGTAGAAATCATTAATGAGGTTTTATTTTGGTTTTGTTTTACTTAAATTCATTATCTTATGTTAATTTAAAACACTTTTCATACTCATATAATGTTCTAAAAAGCCCTGAATGCTGAATCCCTTACCTGCTTTTGGTGAAGCCCAAGTATCTCAGAGAGTACAATATTACAGTACAGTGTAATGGAAGTCAGTGCTTACTGGTTAGTAAGTCTTGCTGCCCGTAAGGGGTTATTTAAGGAAGCAGAAGGCAAAATCTTCATATGTCAATGGCTTAAACAGTATTAATAGTGAAATAGTAACCAAATATAATACTCAAAAACACCAAAAGCCTCAAAAAATCTTTCATTTATAGTGTTTGTGTATTTTTAGATTTTGAAACAATTCATGACACAAAAAAGATCTCAGAAGATGCTCAAATGAAAAAATATTAAGAAGTATAGTTTCCCCATATTAACACTCATCAATCCTTATCCAAGACTATATTCAAGGTAGAAATTGTATGGACAGAATGAGGCCAAGGACTACGACTCTTCTTCATTGTGTTTTACTGGGTAAGTCTGATGGAAGAGGATCCACTGAGATAAGTCTTATTTCTGACTGTTTACATAAGATTGTGTTTGTGAGGAGTCAGAGAGAGCCACTTGAGGCCCATCCACATCCCAGTCATATGAACTATAGAGACGGACAGCAACAGCCTCTTGGCCAATGCAGCTCCACTGAACATGATAGCAATATCAGCATTCAGTTAAGTACAGATACACTCAAGTCTTTAGTGTCTCAGTAGTCTGCAAAGTAGTTTATCACTCTTCCAAAAAGAAGGCACTGCCACATGAAATATGTCTTTACAATGTTTTCATCTTTATTTGAAAAGTGAGCATGAAAGTCATTTACATCCAGAGTATTTAACAGAAATGTTTCTTGATGTGCTCTAATACAATTACGCTAAGTTGTCTTTAGAGTGAAGAAGAATTTGTGTGACGAAGTGACTTTCTTAGAAAAAGATTAAGTGCCACATATCTCAGTCTTCCTTCCATCTCCTTGCTTTAGTTAGTTCACGATAGAGTTTGACCATTACTGACTAGAGTATTTCTAAATAGTCGTTAGCTGTCACCATTAGTTTGCTTTTTCTGTAGGAATCTTTCATGTTGAAGTATGTATTCATATAGAATACATTCATTGTAAATACCATGCATCAAAAATTTAAGACAATAGTTTGATTCTCAATGATTACAAGGATTTAACTATAAGAAGACAGTAATTTTTTTTAAATAGTTTTAAAATATTTCATTGCCAAATGCATGCTATTTCATAGCAGGTGTTTCAGCAAAAAAAATTTCTATTTCCTCTCCATAAAATTTCCTAGGTTGACTTCATCTTTCAAACATTCAGCTGACGAAACTGTTGATGATTTTGTAAATGATAGAAAATCAAGATGATGGATTAAAAAGTCTTTGAAAGTTAAAAGCAAAGATTGCAAATAACTCTCTCCTTTGATGAAGACATCCCATGAAGATAAAACACATAGGCAGTCCAAAGACAGAAAGCTTTTCAGCCATAAAATGTTTAGAGTACTCCAAAGGAAAAGTTTGTTGAATCTGCAGAGAAATATCTCAGCAAAGTGGAACGCCCATAATGTTTCACAG
>VYZW01047944.1:20706-37191 GCA_013401315.1 Balaeniceps rex
CCCTAAATCATAGCTATAATAATGTAACAGGTAGGCCTTCATATTGTTATGCTGTTTTTCACAAGAATCTAACAATATTTTCCCTGTTGCTATAAGCAGTTTAAGTTCTGAGTTTGGTCATGAAGGAAATATGGCCAACTATGAAAACCAACAGACTACATTTACGGTGTGTGGCATAAAATGCTATTATTGAATTTGTGATATTTCTTCCTTCCCAATTACAATAGTCTTAGGAGAAATTAATTACATATGATGTTAAATACTTTCTGCTTGCTTGGACAAAATTAACCATTTAAAAATATATATCTGATGATTATTTCTGGTTGACAGAAAAATAATCGAATAATAATGTTGTTAATACATAATATCTGGGCTGAAATTTCTAATGCCAAATATTTTTTGAGATTCATGAGTAGCCTAGGAGTTTGGAATAGAGACATATCAGCATAATAAGAATTATTTTTAAATGTTTTAAAGAATATTATAGCTATGATTTAGGGCCAGTTTTAGTTAGGGCAGATAAAATTTCAATAACAATACAGAAAACTGGAAGCTATCAAATAAATATGTATGTCCCTTTTAATGGAGAGACATTTGACTATTTTATTTCTTTTTCTATTTTTTTTCCTTGTTTGACATAAGAAGATAAGATTGAGATTTTGCACCTACTCAGGACAGTTCTGTGTCATGACAGCATATTTCTCTAAATGCAACAGAAACAAATGGTAGCAGGCAGTAGTCTGCTCAGAAATTTCATTTGATTTCCAGTGACTTCCCCTACATTTTCCAAATTCCCTGTCTTTCTCTCATACAGACACACAGCTGCAGAAGAATAACACAACTGACATTGTGCTTGCATTCAGTTGGAAAGAAAACCTTTCAGGCAATTTATTTCATGATCAGCTTTAACATTATCATTCTCCTCCTGAGCTATGGCTTTACAGTCTGCTGTTACGCTGTTTCTAACTATTGCAAAATATAATGCAACTGAACATTCTTTCCCTCCAATTAGCCTCACACAAAGGCCTGTTTAATGACAGCTTTTAGTGTTTTATTCTGAAAACAAATTAATTTGTACCTAGCTATAAACATATTAAACAGTAACTTAATGATCAGTTTTAAGAAGTCCCCACATCTTGGCCTGAAACGATTTTTAAAACTGGCCTAGAAGCACTCTGTGACACAGATTGAATCTCTACATGTATTTTAAAACCATTGGAAAGACTCCAGCAGTGCAGAAGAAGTTAATCCTCATATTTCAAAATAAATGTGAGATCACTTAGGCAACATTTAAGCTAGTTAGCATGACACAAATCCTGGACAAAGCTGATAAGAGACATAACTGGTAAGGTATTAAAAGATTGTAACTTAATTAATGGTAATGAAAATAGCTTTATGGAAATTAGATCTTTTAAGACAAAACTGATACATTATTTTAGGAGATTATAACTTGGTTACCATGGAAACCTAGTAAACTTAAGACTTCTGAAGACAACTTACTTCATGCTGCATGATGTGATTAGAAGCTAGACTGTACAAAACCAAAGTACTTTGTGTTCAGAGGTGGTCAACTAAACACAGAAAGAAAACTAAACCAGCAATTCCTTCACTATAAAATTTATACTGCTTTACTCCATTTCCACATAAAAATATGATTGTCTGCTTTATTACAATATATTAGGAGAAATGATTTAAGTGGCCCACCATATTTACTTTGACTAACAGGGCGTTAAGATTAACTATGATGTCCAGGTTCCCACTCGTATCAATTAAAGTTGAAAGCACTCTGTTCTAGCACAAAATTTCATTGGATGAGATCCAAATGACTAGAAGATGAGACAAGATGAATTCAAAATCCACATTTTCAGCTAAACAAGTAATTATCTGTTGTAGCAACTCAGTTGGGGACATCATGCCATTTTAGTCTATTCTAAAAATTTTCAAAGCAGCTATTTCATGCAAGAATTGCTGGTGAGCATTATATTGTTTCACCTACCTAACACAAAATATAAAAAATGACCAATATGGGGTACCATATGTGTAAAACATGACAGAATCATAAAGATTATATCTTTTCCTTTTCTTTCTTTTTTTTTTTTTTCTTGTTAGAAAAGAACTCATCTCACCCTATTGCTTCCTCTTTATTTTTCACACCTTAGAAAGTTAAAAGAAAAAAACCTCTGGCTTTTTAACTCTCTTTCCAATTATGGCCACAAAAAAGCAACTTTTCAATGATCTTCTGGTCATTAAAAACTCCATCAAACTATTCAAAGGAATAACAATGTTAGGACTCCAGTGTGCTGTTTAGATACCAATTCAAGTAATTACATTCTGCCTACTTAAATCTCCCATGGTGTCGTATTTGGAATAGTATGTTCTTTATTTCTTAAGCTAAACAGGATTCTGATTATGAATACACTGGTTCATATCAGCAATGCAATTGATCACAGGGGAACTGCCTGTATGTTTCCAGCAGTGGGTTACTGACTTGTTCGCTGTCTCTCTCCCAAGTTCAGTGGTACTTTGGGTTGAGGTGCAGGGCTGATATCAGTAGTTACACCTGACACATCATAGCAAGGAACAGCATTTCTGCTATTGCTGTGGAAGGTGTCTGGAATATCAGCTCATGTGGAAAAATTAGAGGATTGCTCTTGCAATGAGCCACAGAAAGGAAGAAGTTCTACCACAGGACTGAAGTTGTTAAATGTCCAAGAATGGCACCATCAAACGTGGCAACTGTACCAGTCGATTTCTGAGCACAGGGCCTGCCTAAAATTGCCCTAGTAATTAAAAGATGTAGAACCTGTAAGAAAATTTCTATTCAACCCTCATTTTCTCGATAGCTACCTTGAGGCTCTGTATTTTTAAATCCTCAGTTTCCATCTATCAAAAAAACACAACAAAAGTACAGGTTAGTATTAAAAAAATAGTTTTAAAGAACTGCATTTATCAAGCATTTATTTATTTGTACAGATTTATTTATTTGTATTTATTTTCTCTTACAAAAGAATTAAGTAAAAAGTGAACCATTTGTTTCTTGTTTTTGTAATAGAAAGCTAAGAATCTCACTTAGCATTTAGGAAATCAGACATTCACAGAGACAAGAAATGTAGGTCATTTGTTGAAAACGATGTAAAAGTCAGCTACATATAATATCTAAAAAAGCACTTCCTTTCATTTATATGTTTTCTCTACATTGGGTAAAGAATAAATATTTTTAATGAAACAAGAGATACTGAGAAACCGTTACAGTTTAGAAAGAGAATGTCTGTCGTCATCTAGATTTTTTATAGTGAATTTGCTGACTAGTTTGTTTCTCTATTATACTGAGTCTGTTCTTCCATTGTTAAAACCGAACTTGCCATAATGACAGATTTGAACTCTTATTAGACACTAGGCCTGTAAGAATGGATCCCAGCTAAAAAGAGTAAGATCCTTGAGGGCAGTTCTGTGATACCACCACCCTCAAAATGTTTCTGAGTTTTACAATTTTCTTTAACATTTTCACTGTTAAAGACAAGTTACAGTATCATTTGGTGGCATTCGAGTCTTAGGAGACAGCAGGAAAGACTTTAAAAATTAAAACACCAGCAGCTACAGAGATAAGGACCTACAAGCTCAATCTAGAAAAAAAAATCACGTAACTTCTCCATTTATTATAAACTCTTCTGCATCCAGACCTTAGAGAGACATTTAAAGCACATGTGCCCATGTTTACTACTGTAATCTAGAAAAATTCTTCCCAGTTGTTATAGGGAAACACTTTATTTTTCCAATAAACAATTTTATCCATAGCTTAAAGTTTTCCCTCTAGAAACATGTCAAAACAACTGAGTCTTGCTAAGATTGAGGATGCAAAGTATTTGCTGCCTAAATCTGACTATCAAAGATGCAGAACTGAACTGAAAAAAGATGGATGTTACAGCTGCTTTTTTCTTTTTAGAAGAAATAGAAGTGATTCTGCTGTTTTCCACCTCTCTTACTCACCCCAACATGCTACATCTTGGCAGGTGTCTTTCTAAGGATTAAAAGCACTTGGGTTTAATCCTCCCTCCTCCCATGGAAGAATATTACTCCCCTTTCAGAAGAGAGCTCTCACCACTTCACGGTTTTGAGAGAGTACAGATAACAGCATTGGTCGTCATATAACCACAGACAGAAAGTGTGCATGGCAGATCACAGCATTGAGTTATAACTCAACGTATGTTGGTTCAGATTATAATTTCTTCTTGTTGCATCAAGTGGTGCCTGGAGCTTGGAACATCCTCTGGCCCATGAGGGGAGACAAGGTCCGTTATCTCCCTTTGTCCTGGTTTTGGCTGGGATAGAGTTAATTTTCTTCCTAGTAGCTGGCATAGTGCTGTGTTTTGGATTTAGTAGGAGAAGAATGCTGATAACACACTGATGTTTTAGTTGTTGCTAGGTCGTGCTTACCCTAGTCAAGGCCTTTTCAGCTTCCCATGCTCTGCCAGGTGCACAAGAAGCTGGAAGGGGGCACAGCCAGGACAGCTGACCCAAACTGGCCAAAGGGATATTCCATACCATATGACGTCATGCTCAGTATATAAACGGGGGATTTGGCTGGGGGGCAGCGATCGTGGCTCAGGGACTGGCTGGGCATCAGTCAGCGGGTGGTGAACAATTGCATTGTGCATCACTTGTTTTATATATTCTTTTATCATTATTATTATTACTCTTTTTCTCTTCCTCTGCTGTCCTATTAAACTGCCTTTATCTCAACCCACGGGTTTTACGTTTTTTTTCCTGATTCTCTCCCCCATCCCACTGGGGGCAGGGGGAAGGTGAGCGAGTGGCTGTGTGGTGCTTAGTTGCCAACGGGGATTAGACCACGACACCCTTCCACAGGGGCTCTTGGCTTTGAGGCTGTGTTGTGTATTGGGTTTAACATTTCAAGGTGTTGGTAGCAGGGGGCTGCAGGGAGGCCTCTGTAAGGAGAGGACAGTGCTGCCCTGTGCCAGACACAGCCGGTTCCAGCCGACTCCAGTGGACCCACTGCAGGGCACGGCTGAGCCCCACAGCCACGATGGCGGCACCTCAGGGAAAGCCTGTGTGAGAAAGGGCAAAACACTGTCTGGCAGTGCGGGGTGAGGGTAAAATGTGAGAAACAGCCCAGCAATCACCCAGGTGAGAAGAGGAGGAGGAGAGGGAGGAGGTGCTCCAGGCACCCCAGCAGGGATTCTCATGCAGCCTGTGGAGAAGACCATGGTGAAGCAGTTATTTTCCCCTGCAGCTCATGGAGGACCACAGTGGGGCAGATATCCATGCTGCAGCCTGTGAAGGAGCCCACACCAGAGCAGGTAAACGTGCACTGAAGGAGGCTGAAGCCTGTGGAGCACCCCACACAGGAGGAGGCTCCTGGCAGGAACTACAGCGTGTGGATAGGAGTCTAGGCAAGAGCAGGGTTTCTGGCAGGACTGTGGCCCATGGGAGACCCACGCTGGAGCAATCCATTCCTGAAGGACTGCACCCCATGGAAAGGTCCCATGTTGGAGCAGTTCAGGAAGAAATGCAGCCTGTGGGAAGGACTCACATTGGAGAAGGTTGTGGAGGACTGTATCCTGTGGGAGGAACCCCATGCTGGGGCAAGGGAAGAGCATGAGGAGGAAAGAGCAGCAGAGACAAAGCGTCATGAACTGACCGCAGCTCCCATTCCCCATCCCCCTGCACTGCTCGGTGGACAGGATGTAAAAGAGCTAGGAGTGAAGTTGAACCAGGAAAGAAGGAGAGGTGGACAGAAGGTGGTTTTAGTTTTGTTTTTATTTCTCACTATCCTACTGTGTTATTAATTGGCAATAAATTAAATTAATTTCCCCAACTGGAGTCTGTTTTGCTTGTGAGGGTAATTGGTAAGTAATCTCCTGCCCTTATCTCAACCAATGAGCTTTTCCATCATATTTTCTTTCCCTGTCCTTCTGAGGAGGGGAGTGAGAGGGTGTCTGGGTGGGCATCTGGCAGCCAGATAAAGTCAACCCACCACAACTGAGAAACATCATGATCTGATTACAATGAATGACAATTCTGGAGACATCCAATCTTGTAGTTGTTTGAAAAATTACACTGATTAGTACAAAGCATCTGAAAACTGAGTGAGAAAGCTTAGATGAATTTGGGAATTGCTACTAAAAGTTGCAAATCAGAGGATGTCATGCAAAAGGATTTTAAAAAATGGATTGTGAGCTTAGACTTTTTTCCTGCTTGCAAAGGGGGAAAATTAAGTAAATATTCCAAATTCCCTGGCTACTTCTTCAGAATAGTTTCAAGTTGCAGAGTGTTTAACTGTGGGAACTTCGCATGTCTGCTACGCTGTCTAGGTGACTTTTAATTGGAAAGGAAATCCTACAGGTATGTGTCATTCAGTTTAGGGCATATAAATACAGCAAGTGTAAATATATCATATCGCTGAATGAGGAAGTGACTGTAGATTTTAATGGTCAAAATTCCTCAGCTTTCCATGTGTGTCATTATTCTTTAGGATACTTGTTCTACATGTTTAAGAGTAAGATTTTCTATATTCTGGGTTTGCAAAGGATTTATTTACACTATAAGTCAAGAGTAATTTGCAATTAACTCAGCAAGAAATGTGTAAGCATCCTCAAGGTTTCAAGGTTCTTCTCACCAGCACGGAGGAGCCTGTCCCAAACACCAGCCCTATGACTGGAGTTCCACCCAAGGCTGCGCAGCGAGGGACAGCAGAGCCATGTCTGGTTTGGCAGGAGGTTATGCTTGAACGCTGCCAGAGCTGCTGCTGTCGCCCCGCGCTGTGCCGCTTGCTGGGGCGAAGTGCCGCCAGGGCTCTCCGGCCCAGCACCGGTGGTGGGGAGCTGCCATGGCCTGGCACATGCCAGCAGCCAGGACTCTTTCCTTTCTCTGCATGGGGTTTATTTTTAGCTTTTTTCACCCCATCGCTTTCTCTGGCCTTTCTGGCAGCAGTTACTTCTCTGTTGAACCCCACTTAACTGTTTCTCCGCACAGCCAGTTCCAGAAGCCTCTGGGGCCTCTGTCAGCTGCCTCTGGATTGGCTGGCTGGTGATTGTTAGCTGCCTTGTGACTGGCTGGGTCTTGGACGGGGGGGGGGCTTCTCCCACCTACTTAAGGGCCTCCTGCAGCAGCCGAGGGTCAGTGTGGCCTGGGGAGGGGAGTGGGGTGTGAGCTGCTGGGGGAAAAGGGGATGTGAAGGGGCCCCAAATCTCTGCCTCCCTCTGTGCAGGACTCCTGAGACAGCGTGATGCTGTGGAGACCTGCTGCAGGGCTTGGTCCTCAGGGAATTGGAGATCCCCCCAAAAGGGGTCTGGCAGGACAATGCAGCTGTATTGTACCCTTTGCGTACTGTATCCTTTTTATAAAGACCCATTTAATCTCCCTTTTGGTTGTTCATGACACTTTTAGTGCTGACTGGAGTGTGGTGATCAGGTGCAAATACTGTACATTGGTTGTTAATAATATACACTATTGAAAAATAATGAGTAAAGAATGAAAATGATTATAATTTAAAAAATAAATTTAAAATGTTTTATAGTTAATTAAATTATAATAAATTAGATTCTAATTAACTTAATAAAATAATGAACTAAAAATCATAAAATAATGAATTAAATAAACAAATTATTATAAAATAATGGTAAAATTAATAATGACTAAATAACCTCTCTGTTGTACAATGTGGTTGGTTTTTGTTAACATAAACTAAGATGTACAAAACAAGGTGATGAAGTGGAGGAAAGAAGGTTTTGTTCCCATTGTTCCCCCCACTCCCTGCCCTGCAAACAGTTGTTGTTTCCTGTGAAAACTTCACATCAGCACTGTTGTTTAGAGGCACAAGGCCATGAGAACAGCAGTATGAAAATAATGGCGTGAGAAAACTGAAGGAGAAATACTGTAGAGGCTGTGGGAAATACTGCCTCAGCAGCTTCAGAGGAAGGTTATAACAATGCTAAGTGCTTGCTGCTTGCAACTTTAAGGTGCCCAAATAACTGCAGCACAAGTACTAGAGGCACTGAATGGGGTGATAAAATTATGGAAGAACTGGTCAGGGATCTTAACAGACACCATGGCTGTATAGACCATGACACAGTGGGAGCTCAGGACCCTGAGGGACATGGACTAGGCAACAGCAGAGCTGTTTTTCCCCTGGCCAGCTGGGGAAAAAGGGCTCTGCCGTGCTGGCCAGCTGGAGAAATGGACTCTGCTTGGCTGGCCAGGGGAGAGAGGTCTCTGGCTGGCTGGCCAGCTGCAGGAAAGAGGTCTCTGGCTGGTCAGCCTAAGAGAGAGGTCTCTGGCTGGCCAGCCAGGGGAATTGGGCCCTGGCTGGTCTGACGGGGGGAAAAAGCTCTGGCTGGGTGGCTGGAGGAAGACAGGCTCTGGCTGGCTGGCCAGGGAGAGAGGGCTCTGGCTGGTCAGATGGGGAAAGAGGACTCTGGCTGGCCAGCCAGCGGAGAGAGGGCCCTGGCTTGCCGGCTGGGGGAATTGGGCCCTGGATAGCTGGCCAAGGAAAGAAAGCTCTGGCTGGCTGGCCAGGGGAAAAAGAACTCTGGCTGCATGGCTGGGGGAATTAGGCCCTGGCTGACTGGCAGGGGAAGTGGGCCCTGGCTAGCTGACTGGGTAAAGAGGGCTCAGGCTGGCCGGCCAGAGTAAAGAGGGCTGTGGTTGGCTGGCCAGGAGAAATGGGCTCTGGCTGGCTAGGCAGGGAAAAGGGCTCTGGCTGGCTGGCCATCTGGGGGAAAGAGGACTCTGGCTGGCTGTCCACAGGGAGCGGCTCTGGGTGTCCATGACCAAGTGTTTGCTGTTGGGTGGCTGCAGGGCCACCTCTGTGAGGAGATGCTAGGGCTGCCCCCATCACAGCCTGCTCCAGCAGAGCCACCACAGGACGCAGCTGAGCCTCTCAGCCAAGGTGGTGTTGCCTAAGGGAAAATGTGTGTAAGAAAGGGCAACAAGATACTGAAGAGTGAGGGAAGAAGTGTGAGAAGCAGCCCTGTGAGCATTGAGGTAAGAGGAGGAAGAGGAGGAGGTGCTCCAGGCATCAGAGCAGAGATTTCTTCACAGCCCCTGGAGAGACCACAGTGGAGCAGGTATTTCCCTACAGCCTCTGGAGAGACCATGGTGGAGCAGATATCCACACTGCACATGTGGAAGACTCCATTCCAGAGCAGGATATGCCCTGATGGAACTGCAGCCTGTGGAAGGACCCACACTGGAGCAGATTCATCTTGAAGGACTGCAGCCTTTGGAGACCCTACGTGGGAGCAGGGGAAATGTGTGAGGAGGAAGGAGAAGCAGAGAGCAACTGCTATGGACTAACCATAACCCCCCCATTCCTCATCCCCCTGCACTGCTTGGGCAGTGGAGTGAAGCGTAGCCTGTGAAGAACTGGGAGTAGGAGGAAGGTGGTTTAGCTTCAAATCTATTATAATTGGCAATAGATTAAGTTAATGTTTCCCAAGTAGACTGTTTCGCCACTGATGGTAAGTGATCTCCCTGTCTTTATCCTGACCCATGAGCTTCTTCATCTTGTTTTCTCCCTATGTCCTGTTTTGGGGGAAAATGAGAGAACAGCTGAGTGGGCATCTGGCAGCCAGCCAAGGTCAATGCACCACATGGTTTCAGGGAGAGGAAAACATGAGCTGAAGTCCTAGAGACAGAAAATAAATGTAATACAGTTCTCTTACCAGATGAATTCTCTCTGCACAGTCCTTCGAGATCTCACTGCTGTCTGGAGATTGAAACAGAAATTGTCCAGTTCCTCTTCCAACTAGATCTTTAAAGAAAAAACATCACTTTTCAGTTTTTGAGAGAAAGGCTACATTTTGAGGAGAGGCCTACAACAAAATGAAGTAGAATATCTAGATTGCTGTTGATTAGTCTTTACAGGAAGAAAGCAGCTTTGTTGTATCCCATGCTATTTATTCTATTTAACTGTCCCCACACTCAGGGTCCTAATTCTGTTTTAGAAGCCACATCGATGGGAGTAAATAACAGTATCACATTCCCCAGATGAATGGGAGACATAGTGTAAATACTTTGTAATTAATAAATCCAGAATTAATATTTACTATGGGCACCAAGAGGTGTGCTAGCTAATGAAAATTTTATAACACAACCTGATTTTTCCTTTTAGTTAAAAAGCAGTATTTTCCTTTTTAAAAAAATCTGATTTATCTGCCTCTGTTTTCATACTGTAACATAGACTTAGGATTCCATCTATTTAAGCAAAACTGTCTAATTCACAATCCGAGGATTTAAACAGAACACAAGAAAATTCTCTTCTGATGCATAATAAAATTAAATTCACCTATGTCTTGCTATAATACATTGGTACTTTGTAATCATTTTGGGATGAAGCAATATATTAAATCTTCTTCAGCTGTCATTTCTACATGATGAGTATTCATCATAAATTAGAAATTCTTGTTATTACTTCCAGTGCATAAATACATGCCCTTCATTCCATTGCTGTTACTCCAGGATTCGAGGTCATTCTTACCTTCTTGTACTTTGATCCTGCTGTGTATTGATGATGCTTCCTATTGGCACATTTTACTGCTCTGCATGCAGGGTGTGGAGTGGGGGTTGGAGAGAGCAAGTAGACTCATCACACACATGCATACACCCTGCACATACTTTTTTTTTTAGGTCAAGGACACTAATGAAAATATCAAATAAGTCAGGGCAGCTTCTTGGGAAATTGTACTAATAATCTCCATCTTCTATGACAGATCTGCTTTGAACTTGCTGGCACATTTTTGTAGCAGCTTCTTCAACTTCCTATCAATTTCTGTTTTCTCCAGTTTGTCTAATAATATACTATGTAGCATAATAGTATATTAATTATTGACATTTAGATTGGTTAGATAAATAGAATTTTCCATTTCTAGAAAAAGATACTTATTAAAAAAAGGTTTTGCAGTGGTCTGGCGTGCTAACTTTTGTTTAACTTATGTAAAACTTTGTTGCATTTTTTCATATTTTCCTACATTTTCCTTCATTTTTCTGTTAGGTTTTTTTCCTGTCTGAAGTTGTTCAAAATATCACACACGTCTGAGGTTAAGTTAATGTGACTTTAATTTCTTCCCCATCTTCAGTTCTACACTTCTTTCCTTTCAAAAAAAATGAGAAACTAGCTTTGCAATATTATGTCTCAGTTCTTCTTTTGCTGCATTACATGGTTGTTCAGCATGACAAAATTCAGTTGTTTGAGTTTTGTTTACAATTCAAATGTGTTAACTCTGGGCATTCATTTAGTATCTGTACCAAGGCTTGTTATCTTTAATACTTTCCAACCTCACATGTAGAAGGTCTGTAGCTTTTTTTTACATTATTTTTATTTGAAAAAAAATAAATTTGCATTTTTTTGTTTACAATAGTTTTGCATTACATGACATAGTTTTGTGTTTGGGTTTTTGGGGGTTTTGTTTGTTTGGTTTGGTGTTTTTGTTTTATTTCTACAAAAGATTTTTAAACTAATTCCCAGAATAAGAAAAACAATCACTACCATTTTGGATTTTTTTATTAAAAAATGCAGCAATATAAAATGGCTATAGTTCCCCAAGTAACAAGAATGAATACTTAAACACGTTTTCTTTCCCGGGTAGCTTTCTATACTACATATGCTAAGTGATGTTTTGCAAAGCTGGACATCTAGCACACTGTTCATAAGAAGTCATTCTGCTGGTGGTTCATCTGAAGATATTTACCCAATATAGCATCACCAAATGTTATTTAAAAGGTAAACTAAGTTTTAAGAAGCTGTTTGGTGTTAATACATGCAACAAGCAAATCTGTTATGCTGAAAGACATCATAGCTACAGAATGTCAAAACTGGCACAATGTGCCATTTGCCACCTGAATTCAAACTCCAACTGCAGATTAGGAGGAATGACTAAAGGAGTTATATATAAATCTAAATTTATGAATGGCTTAATTATGAATTAAGCTCACTTCTGCAGTGACTAGCACAAAGTCTATGTACCGATTAAGTCCTATTCAATAGCTTAACTACAGTTTGCTAAAAAAAAGACATCTTTGAGGGACTTGTTGGGGTTTTTTGTTTGTTTGTTTCTTTGTGGCAGATGTTCTTGTGATTTCAATCATGCCAGAACTAATTTCTCCTATCACTTGCACAATTGCACTGAAGTCATGCACACAATGATTATAAGTCGCCTGTCAAATACTGTTCATGTTCAACTTGTCTATTTTCCATAGCTTATAATTTGTCCCTTTTCTTTAATTTTGATGAGCGTTGTGACCTATTGTTCAACGTCTTTGACCCTTGCCAATAAAAGTGTTTTGTCTTTATAACCAATAGCTCAATTAACACAAAGGGGGTGAGAGCCCAGCACAGACAGAAGGCTGATGTGACTGCTAAATCCCAACAATCTTTTCTTTACTTTTACATGTATTTTTTCTTCTAATGTTTGAGAAAATTGCTAATAGACGTGATATTAACTCAGACTAAAAGTTGACAAGAAACTGGTTTATGCCTGCAGCTTGCTCTGCTTTACCTGCCATGTAAAGATGTTTCAGAATATATTGAAGGTCAAGCATGAAGACAAACATCAAACAGAACAGAGAACAGTTATGCTAAAAATGGTAACATTTGGTTTGCTGAGTCAGACAAGATTTGGACTTGTCTCAGTGATGATAAAGTTGATTTTTTTCCACACTAAAAAGCAACCGATGCTGTTTTTCACTGGAAAAACAGTATTTAAATGAATGGAATTACACAGAGCAAAATTAGAAACAATATCTGCATTTTTTTCAGTTCTGTGGTATAGATTTGAGCTAATCGAATGCCCACTAAATGGATGTCCTTTTCTTGAAGTGACACTTTGGAAGAATCTCCCAACTGTCTTACTCAAATACAATGGAATCTGTCTCCATCTGTGAAAAGGAAGATGTTGGGAATGTCAGTAACAACTGGGATCATCAGCATCCTGAAGCATCCAGAGGGTGCATGGTGGAAATATGCGTAAATATGGACATGGAGGAAAGGTCTTCAGTTTTCTCTGTGTGTTTTTTTGCTAAACAGGTTATGCTGGTTTGGACTGGGATAGAGTCAATTTTCTTCACAGTAGCTAGTATGGGGCTATGTTTTGGATTTGTGCTGGAAACAGTGTTGATAACACACGGATGTTTTTGTTATTGTTGAGCAGTGCTTACACAGAGTCAAGGCCTTCTCTGCTTCTCACACCACCCCACCAGCGAGTAGGCTGGGGGTGCACAAGAAGCTGGGAGGGGACACAGCTGGGACAGCTGACCCCAACTGACCAAAGGGATATTCCATACCAGATGACGTCATGCTCAGCATATAAAGCTGGGGGAAGAAAGAGGAAGGGGAGAAGATGACAGTGGGAGTTATGGCATTTGTCTTCCCAAGTAACTGTTATGCTTGATGAAGCCCTGCTTTCCTGGAGATGGCTGAACAATCTGCCTGCCATTAGGAAATAGTGAATGAATTTCTGATTTTGCTTTGCTTGTATGTACAGCTTTTGCTTTACCTATTAAGCTGTCTTTATCTCAACTCATGAGTTTTCATACTTTTACCCTTCCCATTCTCTCCCCCATCCCACCAGGGGGGAGTGAGAAAGTGGCTGTGTGGTACTTACTTGCTGGCTGGGGTTGAATCATGACAGTCCTTTTTGGCACCCAACATGGGGCTCAAAGGGTTCAAGATAACGACAGGTTTGATTGGAACATGCTAGATCAAATTTATAGCTGTTATTACTGCTTAGCTATTAATCAGCATGCCTCTGTGATTGTCATGGCGCTTGCTTGCTTCACTGTATGTTAGAGTCTAGTGCTCGTTAGTGGCTGCTTTTTGCTTTTGCTGCTTGCTGTACTGCTGTGCTGTTTATCATCTTACTCTGCTGTGCCTGGGAACCTTTTGATAACAACAATGCACATGTGCCTGGGCTGGCAGATGGCCAGGGAATCACTGCTGTTTCTGTGCTGCTGTACTGGACAGGCTGGAACTCCAGTGTGAACTCAAGTCGAAGGGACTGTGACCTGTGGGTGAGTCCACGTGGGAGCAGGACACCCCGAAGTATTTGTGGCTGTGGATAAGTCCACACCAGAGCAGGTACATCTCAAAGCGTCTGTGGCTGTGATTATATCTGTGCCACAGCAGGTATACCTCTGAAGGGATTGTGGTCCATGGAGAAGTCCACGCTGAAACAGGTGCACCTCAAAGCGACCATGGATGTGGATAAGTCTATGCTACAGCAGGTATACCCCTGAAGAGACTGTGGCTCATAGATAAGGCTCCACTTGGAGCAGGTACAACCCTAAGGGACTGCAGTCTGTGGATAAGTCCAAGCTGTAGCAGGGGTAAGGGGAGGAGTTCATTGCAATGTTAAACCCTATGGTCTGGTCCAAAGGGACAAGGGGTGGAGATTGTAATAGGAGTACCTTTAAATTGTTGTAACCCGGGAAGTGAGTTGCATGTTGTGGGAATTACTATAGCAGGAACCACCTGAACCAATGGAGAACAAACCTTACAAGAAGCAGTTGAAGTGCAGCAGTGACCTGACCTGAGCTGACTTTGGTGCCCAATAACTCCATGCCACACACCACCTCTCCTGTCCCGAGTGACCACCATAATAGATGGAGCCCAAAGTCGTGGACTAAATGAACTCAGTGGACGTTTTGTGGACGTTTTGTGGACGTTTTATGGGCATGTTATGGACATTTTACAGGGGTGCTCCACAGACTAAGGGAATGATATCTGTGTGTTATATCAAAGGATGGGAAGGAGCGTGGTGGTTAATGAGGTTGTATGGACAACATAAATGGTACGGAATAAGGGGTGGAGAATGCTGGTTTTGGCTGGGATAGAGTTAATTTTCTTCATAGCAGCTTGCATAGGACTATGTTTTGGATTTGTGCTGAAAGCAGTGTTCATTACACAGGGATGTTTTAGCTATTGCTGAGCAGTGCTTACACAGTGTCAAGGCCTTCTCTGCTTCTNGACGTTTTGTGGACGTTTTGTGGACGTTTTATGGGCATGTTATGGACATTTTACAGGGGTGCTCCACAGACTAAGGGAATGATATCTGTGTGTTATATCAAAGGATGGGAAGGAGCGTGGTGGTTAATGAGGTTGTATGGACAACATAAATGGTACGGAATAAGGGGTGGAGAATGCTGGTTTTGGCTGGGATAGAGTTAATTTTCTTCATAGTAGCTTGCATAGGACTATGTTTTGGATTTGTGCTGAAAGCAGTGTTCATTACACAGGGATGTTTTTGTTATTGCTGAGCAGTGCTTACACAGTGTCAAGGCCTTCTCTGCTTCTCACATTTCCCCACCAGTGAATAGGCTGGGGGTGCACAAGAAGTCGGGAGGGGACACAGCTGGGACAGCTGACTCCAACTGACCAAAGGGATTTCCCATACCATGTGTTGTCACACTCAGCATATAAAGCTGGGGGAAGAAGGAGGAAGGGGGGGACGTTCGGACTGATGGCGTTTTGTCTTCCCAAGTAACTGTTTACACGTGATGGAGCCCTGCTTTCCTGGAGATGGCTGAACACCCGGCTGCCAATGGGAAGTAGTGAATGAATTCCTTGTTTTGCTTTGCTTGTGTGCATGGCTTTTGCTTTACCTATTAAACTGTCTTTATCTCGACCCATGAGTTTTCTTACTTTTACTGTTCTGATTCTCTCCCTTATCCCACCAGGGGGAAGTGAGCAAGCGGCTGTGTGGTGCTTAGTTGCTGGCTGGGATTAAACCACAACACAGGTTAAAAATGGAAATCCATTAATTCTTTGCATGACTCAGAATAAAATGTGATACCCATGCGTATTTATTTCCCTCTCTCTTTGTCTCTTGCTCTCTCTCTCTCTCTTCCCTTTTCACTCTACAATTCACTATCATAGAGCTATCATTCACAATGTCTGGGAGGGGCCATGGGTTAAATGTAGTGAAAAAAAGGTACTTTAACTTTCCTTAAATTAAATATGGGCTTTCAGTATCACTTCTATCAAGTTGTTGTAATAGAATAATGGGATATTGCTGGTTAAATTTCTAAGTTTACTATCACCCAAATTGTTTTAAGAGTTGGTAATATTTTTGTTTATGGCACCAATAAATAACACTTGCAATGGAGTATAAAGGACCTAGTCTAAAAAGTGACATAATTGTGCTCAAAAAAATCCAAACAAAATTACACATGGTAGAAAGCACATCTATTTGTTTGTGTAATTATTTTGTTACTGACAATCATGTACATGAGAAAATAATAGTTTTCAGTTCTTGTCAATGACAATCTATTCTAGAAATTTCAATGCAAAACCTTGAGGTTTTTTGACACTATATAAGCAGGCTGCTACTGCATTATCATGGAATGGAAGAGATAAAGAAGTCATAATGGAGACCAGTTAGTAAGGATGGAAAATGTGTTTTAATGTGTTCTCAACAAGCAATAGAAGGTTTCAGTTTTTATCTTCCCAAAATATGATAATAGAATATAATA
>VYZW01047945.1:8311-26566 GCA_013401315.1 Balaeniceps rex
CCCGCCGCCCCGCCCCGCGGCTCCTCCTCCTCCGCCGCCACCGCCTGCTGCCGCGCTCACTCCGGGCGCCGCGAGGGCGGCGGCGGCAGCAGCAGCAGCATCGCTGGAGCCCGGCACCGACCTCGGCTCAGCCCCCGCGCACAGCGCCCGCCGCCCCGCGCCCGCCCTTCGGCCTCCGCCCGCTCCTCATCCAGAGCCAGAAAGAGAAAATGGCGCTCGATTTATCCCAGGAAGTGACGTCGGGGCTCATTTGCATGCCAGGCAGCCAGCCAATGGGAAGAGAATTGGGCCAATGCTCCCATTGGCTCCCCGGAGGAGCTGGGCGCGGCTGGGGGCGGGGTCTCAGGTTGGGGGGGTCCCTCCGGCCCCGGGGCTCACCTGCGCCCGTGCCACCTGCCCCTCCTGCCTGCGCCCTCCAAAGGGCACCTCTGGGGGCTCTCGCGAGAGCTGGGGGCGTGACGTCACCCCGGAGTAGGAGGAGCCTGATGACATCGTGTCCATCACATGAAGTCACCGCGTGACCACCCAGCAGGGCATTCCTGATTTGCATGCAATGCTGGGTGAAGCCTCATTTGCATCTGCTGGGGGCTGAAGGCCCCTCCCACCTCCACCAGCCAATAGGGCGAGGTGAGGCCTGGCAGCCAGAGTTCCCATTGGAGGAGGCCCCACCTGGCGCCTCCACAGATGGGTCACACCTCCCCGCCCTGGTGCTCCTCAGCCAGGCCTGGTGGCCGTGGTGGGGCTGGGGCTCCAGGAAGCCGGGGCACCCTGGCGAAGAGCTGTGGGAGTGGTGGTGCAGGTCCTGGGCAGAAGAGCCCCACCGGACACTTCTCCAGTGACGTTGTCTGGGAGCATGGTGGTATCACGCCCGTGGCGCTGGAAGGTGCTGCAGTCTGATGAAAGGTGTGTCGCTGTAGGTCAATCCCTTGAGCTGTGTCTACTAGACGTCTCCATGCCAAGCAGTGAATACAGTTCTTACTCGTACTGTGATGGCAGATGGTTTCTAATTAACACAAGATGGAAACAGAATTGATCCTCTGTGCTGGTGGGTAACAGCCATACCACAAGGACCAAGACAACCAGCCACATCAGCAGCGTGGGTAGCTCTCCACCACTGAGACGCCTGGTGTGGCTCTGTGGCCAGAGCAGGCAGGAGGCAGGTCATGGCAGGAGGCGCACTGCAGTGGAGGCACATGGGGCCATGCTGGATCCCATCCTTGGCACATCAGGACCTGCTCCCTGCCATCCCTGCCATCTTCCTGGGACAGCTTTTAGTCTTCCTCTTCCCCACAAGGTTGTCCTGGCTTTGCCTAGGCCATCTCCAAAGGGCTCACAAACTCATTCATTACTTCAACGAGAGTTTCTTTAAGTGTTCACCACGTGAAGGAAATGCTCATCACATGGAAGCCAGGGGAATTCTGCCATTGGCCTTGGTACAATTTCACTGTTTGTCTACATATAGCTAATATGCAGGTCAACGCATTGGCCAACTCCCATCAAAGCCTGTGAAGGCCACAGCAGTAGACTGACTGATATCTTGTCAAAAAGTAATACTAATAAAATATACACACTGGCAGAAAATTATTCTGTTTTTTTTACTGTAGTGGCCACAAAAATTATTTCTCTTTGTAGTCAACGCTCTAATAAGTACATTGAAACATAATTAGTTCTAAGGTTTTTTGGGTGATAACTTTCTGGTTTTAAAAATTGGTATGATATAAATTCATTAGCCATGTACTTTCTGCACCATTGTATATGCAGTAAGGGTGTAAGTCAAGACTCAAAAACATTAATGGAAAAAAGGGCAGCCATCTATGAAAGATAATTTATTCATAGCAGATATATGACCACAGTGCGAGGAGGGATATGTCCCAGATGGTTAAAACGTAGCATTTAAAACAAAGTCATTAGCTGCTGTCTAATAATTCATAAAGTAAAATAATGAAACACAGCTCTGCCAAAATGGAAATCCCCAATGGCTCCCACATAATCAACAGCATTAAACTTCTGTTGCAACAAAACATCACCAAATAATTGCAGAGTCTTTCACGGCTGAACATTACAACAAAACTGTGGAATATCTCCTGATTTTCACAGAACGACAGCATGGTTGAGGTTGGAAGGGACCCCTGGAGGCCATCTGGTCCAACCCCACCTGCTCAAGCAGGGCCACCTAGAGCCAGTTGTCCAGGATCATGTCCAGACACCTTCGAAATCAGCCAGTGTTTTCTACCACGGTAGTAAAAATGGGAGCTACTTTATAAACTGCGTATATTAAATGTACCTACATAATAACTTTAGTTATAAATATGTTAGCTGTTTATCTCCAGCTGTCAACTCGTGCAGTGTGCTCAGCAAACTCAGGTCCTGTTTAAACGAGGTGGAGTTAGCACTCATTCACTTGGGAAAGGAGGTTGCATTTTCATATGCAACCAGCATTAAATTGTACACATTGGAAGTAGGTCCTTTAGCCTCCAGCACACACTTAAGACTTTCCAAAGTGAAACCTGTGACTAGACTTCAAATTCATCCCCTTGTAAAAAACAAATAGGATAGCAACATGCAAAATTAATTCAAGAGGAGGACTTGGAAGAATAAAAATGGATACGGTTAAAAGGGAGGAGCAATGTATGTATTAATTTCTCCCATAAGTCAACAACAATTTCAAAATATAACAATAAGTGGGTTTGAGGACAACAGAGTGAAGAGAAGAAAGGTCAGAAACACATAGTGTAAAGAAGAGTAAAAAGTAAAAAGATCAGTTAGTTTTTCTTAGATAGTAATAGCTTTGATCAACTAAATCCAATGGGATTAGTCATTTGCACTGGAAATGTCTTTCAAGACAAGTACTTCTCCAACTAGGAGACATCAAGAAATTTGGCGATTGTGTTTTAATTACATGTAGCTTTGTTGTCACATGGGAGTTAAATATTTATTTAGCTAGTTACACCCTTTAAGTAACATTTTAAGTAACATTTAACAGTAACATATTAAGGAATATTTTTGCTTATACTGTTGGACAGTTCAGGTCTGGAGGAAGTGACAACAGCAGCAAGAGTGTGCCTTGCCAGCTCACAGTAATTTGTGAGGGCCTTAGCCCTGTCTTCTCCTTCGTGTGGGCGAGATTCACACCTTCAGCTCTTTCCCATTAGCTCTCTCCAAGTAGAACAGCAGGAGCAAAGAGCACCTATCTGCAGGTGTACAGCCAACAGTTGGGTTGGCAGAAGGGACTCCTCAGAGTCTATATGAAAGTCAGGATAATTAACTTCTGTAGCTGCCTTCCAGGTCCTGGAGTAAGATCCCAAACCAGTACTGATCTAGATGGCTCTTCTGGTGAAGTGCAAGAGGACAGAGGGGAGCTCTTTTTACAGGGATTTTCAGCCAATACATTTTCTCTTCAATTCTTCGGTACTTTTTCTACATCAACTTATATTAATGTAATGGTAGCAAAATTCTCCTTGCTTTTGAAGCAGATGCTGCAGCACATACCAGTCTCAGTGATCATTTTCAAAACTGCCTGTTGAATATTTTCATTGGCCTATTCTAGAAGTTTAAAGATGAATGTAATTACTTTACAAAATCTCCTCCCAACAAACAGAAGTTACAGGTTCTCCCTTTGCATAGTCCATATGTTTAATTTGTCAGAAAAAGGTGTTTCACTGATTGTTGTAGTGTTGCCATGATTCTGGAGAAACAGAAGACCTGGGAAGAGTTTCCAAAGGAGCCATGTGCCAGTCTCCCACTGCCACCCCATTCTCCTGTTCCCTGCAGGAGACCTTCTCTAATCCATCCTACCTAACAAACAATACTCTACAGTTACAACTCCTGAATTCTTTAGTTCAAACAAAATTATATATTAAGAGCTAAGTACTTTTAATTTAAGTCCAGTTAAAATAGCAGGATATCTACTGTGCTCAGGGTTTGGTGATGCAAGCTGGCGCAGCCCATTCCCTTAGATCAGCCACTGAAGTCTAGAAAGCCTCTTACTGAATGCAATAGATTTTCAAGCAAGTTTTTATCAAGAATGAAGGAGCTTCTCTTCTAGAAGAAGAAAAGGAAGCCAAGAAACAAAGCACAAAGAAGAGGCAAAGCACGATGCCAGGTAAGCAGAAGTTATGCAAAAAGTAACTGTATTCAAAAAGTCTGGTTGTTTTTACAGCTTGCAGCACATTGCCGAGTCAGTGCTGGAGAAATTAAAAGGATGACAGAGTTAAAAAACAGAGTACCGTTGTAAAATAAAAAATGGATAGAGAAGCTCTTTCCAGGGAGGCTATTCTCTCATTTACCATAATGAAACTCTTTAATCACAACTTGCTGTTTTCACTTTCTGCTGTGAGACACTGTAATAGCTAGGTGGCACGAGACTTTCTTGAGAACTATTTAAAACCCAAGCTCTCATTTGAAAATTACACAATGGGTCTTAATTTCTGTGCTGAACACATTAATAACAGTAATATAAACATGTGCCAATCTCTACCCTCAGTCTTCATTAGGTAATATTAACAAAACAAATAGATCATGTCATATGCCAGAATACAGTACCTAGGCCAAATTAACTTGTCTTTGATATTTATCCCTAAATAGGTTGTATTAGTTTGGATACTTAATGAAATTACCTCTCCTCATATGAATATTTTTTTAAATGAGGGTAATGTAAAGATTTCCAGAGGAAAAATTTATCACAAATACTTGTTAATTATAACTGAAGCAAGATCACTTTCTTTACTAAACAAAACAATGTTTATCAAGATGGTTTTACTTACAAAAATAGATTCAAAATTACCGTTAAACTATGTGACTTATTTGGCTAAAAGAAAGACAGATCTGAAAAATCCAGGTCATGTTGTAGAAAAGAATTAATAATTCAGACAAACTAAGAAGTAAAGGTAACCAGAAAAGAACAAGGAATCTTTCCAAGTCCATCCACTAGTTAGTATCTCAGGCACTAATTCACACTCAAAATTAATCAAATTAATTTTAGAAACAATCTGATATTCCTGAATTTCAAATACCATCAGCAAATTTTCAGTTTCATTTATATTAGAAGCACTCTAGCCAAATTTGAAAAAAGTATGTCTAGAAAGATCAAATATATCTGGTCAAAAAATTTTAATCCTAAATTGTGCACAGTAATGCAGGAAATCAATTCCTCAGATTTTTCTACTTTGAGAATTCCATTGACAAACACAATTCAGTCTACTTTTCATAATTTCTAAAGTCTGGAAATGCAAACAAGAAAATGTTAGAAAAAAACTCACAAGTTCTTTTGCCAACACTTTGCACATACAATTCTGATATTTTATTTTTCAGATGTTCCCTATTTCTAGAAGAGGAATTAAAAAGCAATTATAACAATGTATTAGGTGTTGCCAATCATTGCCTTTTAAATGTCAAACATCCTTTCAGGTTTGGTCCAATTTTCCCTAGGTTGTTCTGGAAGTACATGGGTATATGTCTACCAACATCAAAGGGAGCTGAATAACTCTGTAGGAGTACCTATTTGGTTCACCCAGTAGGGCTAATAAGGCTAATGAAATCTGCTAGCACTTCAGCATTTCTACATTATTTTGAACTTTATTAAACTGGAGAATATATTCAAAGAATGAGCTGTATTTTTCTCACATGTATATTCTCCTTGTTTAAGTTTTATCAGCAAATAAGTTTCCTATAGTGCTTGATGTCACATGTAATTTGTGTGATAAAGAAGTATTTATACATGCAGATTCTTATTAACCTACTCAGCCTGTCTGCTATGTTCCACTAAAGACAGTGTTTTCATCAAGCAAGTGTTCTGAGAAAACTATGAGCCAGTATCATATAGCTTCTTTCTAAATTATGTATATCTTACATATTAAGTATTTTTCTTTGTTCAGAAATAATGTTTAGCAAACTCTTAGAATAAATGTCATTCATGTATGTATTTATTTATATAGCCACAGTAGTTAGGGTGTAGTCTTTAAGGAAAGGCAACATTGCAGGAGGTGTAGCCCGTCTCTGCTCAGTATGCTGTGCTGGACGTTTGATGGGAAATAAGATAAAACAAAACACAAAATAGTTGACGTTTAACAGAGCTGCAGACTAATCTATAAGAGAATAATTAGTGGCTTGTTGTCACTAGATTTAACATTCAGTGGAGTTTGGAGTTTTTTAAATTATCTAACCAAACAGATAATATGCCTAGTCCTTGGCCACGTGTAAAATCAACATATTTCAGCTAATTCCAAGAAGCTGGGATGACTTTGGCCAGTCCCAGCCCAATTTTTGTGGATGTCATTGAAATAAATTACAGCCTCATTTTTCCAGTTAGCATGCTGCATATGTACTTGAAATAATTAAGTGAATATTTAAATATTTGATCTTATGCTACTCACATGTAAAGGAATTTTCCCATTCATTTTAAAAGTAATAGCTTTAAGTCCAAAACAATTAACGCTTTCATTAAATGTGGTGCTATTAGTGTTCATGGTCAATCTCAAAAAGTTCTAAGTTCCTTTTTAAAAACATAATAATCCTATTTGAATATTTCTAGGGTTGAAACTCCTTTGCCCTCTGCACAAGAGAACAGACATTTAAATTTACAATGATAGTGCTTTAGCTATGTAAGACTCTGAACAATCCCTCCTCTTGTATGGATTCAGAGGTTTAATGAAATATTGCTGGGGAGGAAAAAAAAAAAAAAAACAGAAATAAAGGTCACTTACTGTGGAATCATCAGTGCCCAGCACTGACGACTGGCAGACTTGCTCTTGGAAATGAGATGTTTCAGCTGGGTAACTGAAAAAATGGTTGTGGTGCTGCTCCCACTCCCAAAGTTGACATATAAATCCAAGTCAGAATATCTAAAAAGTTTAAGAGATTATTCCATTATACAACCTTTCAGATGCCTTGTCTTAACATATTCCTAAAGCAGACAGAAAGGTTTGCCTTATATTTTGTGAGAGATTAAGTTTATTTTGAGTGTGAGAGGTACACAGGTCAGCTGATAGTACAGCAAGGAGATAACTTTTTGGTGGCTGGTCTTGACTAGAAATATCTGGGTTGGAAAAAGAATGGATTGGTTCTGTCAATGTATCAAAGCAAATTCTGAATAATTTAGGTGCATACAATTTCTTTTCTTCAAATTCTAAGTATTGCTTGAAAAGAAGACAGATGAAAAGGACGATTTAGATGATATTCTAAGACCGCCTTATCAAGATTAGGGTCTTCATGTTATCTTATCCTGATAGTTTGCCACATACCATGGTTTGGCTACAGAGGTCCAAATGAAGGCTGCTGGAATCTCAGGAAAATTGTAAAGGTCACAGACAGTGGCAGATTCATGGCCAACAAAAAACTATTCAAGAAAGGTAGAAAAAAATGCGAGATTGTTCTGAAGTTGGGCTTAATACAGCTGAACAAAGTCAATTGGATTCAATGCCAGCAAAGGAGGAGCGGCATGGTGATGATTAGGAAGCATGTATTTCTTCAAAGCGCAGCACCTGGGGTGATTGTGAGGAGTCTAGTTCTGATCATGTTTTTAATACCAGGAATGTGTTTGAAGCTGCTGATACGAAAGCACTCCAGACATATCATTTGTTCAGCCTCCTCACAGATCTCTGGAGTTCTCATCCTACCTGGCTGCTTAGGAACTTCTCCTTGAAAGAGCTATGTTTCACATCTAGCTAGCAGACTCTGGATCTATTTCTAAGCTTCATCCAACTATCGAAGTCCTGTTTGCAAGCAGGTACCAAAGCTGCCAGTCCCAAGGTGGCTGGTACAGTTGCTTGAACAACCATCAGTGAGATAATTAGTCTCAGGGAACTTTACATTGAGGATGTCTGGGCTAAAGGACTGTTCTTCCTGATTCCCCATCAGAAGAAGGGGTATCAATATCCTAGATAAGAAAAAGCCTAGATGAGCGTGAGACATATTTAAAACAGGAGGGTTTGAGTTCTACTATGAGTTATGACAACTGGCCCAAAGGTGCCTGCCTCACTCCATTGGCCGAGTCGGTGCTTAATTTCTTCTGTGTAAAACATGGAGATAGGTACCATTTCTTCACCAAATAGGTTCCAGAAGGTTCGAAGACAGAATCACATAGTGGACTGGATAGTTGCTGATTTCAGACCTGCAGTCCCAGGGGCCTTGGTGAGGGCTGTAACTGTTCTGCTTTTTGTGACCTTACATGGAAGTATGGTTATTGAAGCAAACCCAGTATCATATGCGAGGCACTTGCATATCTGGAGTGAAATCCACGATGATGACATTGGGATCATTGTGGTGAACAGACACACTTTGAACTTGACTTGATATGGATGTTACTCCAGGCTTAATGTAACACAAGGTCAGGCACAGAAGAGACAAGTTCGAGATCACTGCAGCCAAGCTGACATCCCTTGACACCTATATAAATGTGAAGAAAGGAGTGGAAAGAATAATGCAAGTAAAGAGGATCAACTAATTTTGGGAATAGATGGGCTAATGAAGTATGCTTTCTTCTGGACAATATTTTATCATTAGGTTTCAGTGTCTAATACAGTAAAAGCATACCTCACAGCTTTCTCCACAGACAGGGCTTGCAGAACGCTTTGCTCTTATTTGGATTTTCTAGTGCCCAGTAAGCTCCAAGCTCACCCTACCAGGCCTCTTGCCTCTGATGGGCTTCCTAAAGATTTACTGTTAAATAAAAAAAGGCAATGTTGCTTACAGCTAAAAGGGACTGAAAAACAAAAAAATATATCTTTGTGTCAGGGCCCTGAATGCCCCAACAGACCCTGAAGCTTTTCCCCCACCTTCCCCTAAGGGTTTTGGCTGCCTGCACCCAAGGCCAGCTCTCACGCAGCCCAGGTGTGTACCTGGGGTTCAACTGCTGGGAGAGGTGGGAGAAGCCTCCAAACTCAGGTCCTCACCTCCGCTAGGCTGTAGGTATACCTCTGCCAGGAATCATACCTTGCTGACTTGCTCTTCTGGCTTGACCTCGGACCTGCCTCATCCCTATGGACCTGTCTGGTGACACAGCTGACCATGGTGCCCATGCCCACATCATGAGCCCTGCTCTGGTTGTCTTGCTCAAGTGCCGTGAGACCATGTCCTGTTGGGGAGCCTTGTCTTCCTGCCTCACTGTCCCCCTTGGGTCCTGGCTCCTCTTGCTCTGCAGAGCTGCCCTGCTCTGGCTGTGCTCTGACCCTCAGTTCGGACAGCTCAATTGTGACAGGCTTGTCCTTGTCAGGGTCTGTGATGGGGGAAATATGTGAACCAAGCTCAAGACAAAACATGTAGGACCTGAGGGCAGGAGTCTCATTTTCCACTGCTGCCATCCTTTGTAGCAGAGCTTCTGAACAAGGAAAGACATCTACCAGAGGTTAGGCACCTTCTCTAATGTCTAGTGTCTCCAGCAACAGAGGAAAACAGATACATTCTGCAGATACCTGTTGGGCCTACCATAAAATCCCTGGAGAGTCTGGTGTTCAGGGAGTGCTCCTCTGTCCCTCAACATGACAGATAGCTTTCCTAACTCATCTTGGTCACTTTTAGATTTCATTTTATCACTCAGATCTCTGCATTATCTGCTCCCAGACTGGCTCATCCAGCTCAGATAGAGACCCACACGTCAGTCATTCAGGTATGGTGCTCTGCATCATGGTCCAGATTCCCAGTGAAAAGGCTTGCCATGTCCTGGGGGAAGAGGGCTCTCAAGGTACCAATTTCAAATCACCCTTAACTCCAGCCAGTTAAAACAAACAGAGGATTTATTTGTGAGATCTAAGAAAGGCAACACAGACACAAGTCTTATAAATGCTGTAACTAAAGAAAAACATGCTTTATCTGCCTCCATTCAGAAATCTGAAAGGTCTCTCTTTTTCTCCTTCTAGCCAGCTGACAACACCAGGGACCAGCCTCTTACCCAATCCACGTGGTATGTGACAGTCCTTTTGCATTTCCCCTCCTCCATTGCCAGAACAGGATATTTTTAGACCCACAGGGTCCAGTCACATTCTCTTCCTCCTCCCGGAGATTACTGAGATAGAATAATGCTTGGGAGGTAATTTTAATGCTTTTAGTACTCTTCCCTTTACATAACTGACAGCCTTCACCTCTTTGGAAATGCTCACATCCCTTTGGCATGGTTGAAAGTGGTTAAATAGCTATCTGGACAGTATATGCAGTCAGCAGTTTCCCTAGTGCTTAGGTAAGCTACAAGCAAATCACTAACCCATTGAGAAAATAATGTCCTTTTGCTCTGCGTGGGACCCAATGAAATTCACTGGGGGAAGCTTGTTTATCCCCAGAACCACATGCATAACATAAAGCATATAATTTGATAAATACACATTACATAACCACAAGCAAGGGAGGGCAGCCCTGTAGCCCTTTTCCCTGGGTGAGACTGTGGCAATGCAATACAGATAGAGAAGAGTATAGTCTGGACCCGTGCCTCCAAGTCTTTCCCACTCACCTCAGTTTTCCTGCTTCCTATGTCTTGTGTTGGACCACTGCTGCTAGTCTGTTACACGCACACAAGCACTCATGCTTTTAACGCCTTCTGACCTGACAGTCTCTCCTGCATCCCATTCCCCCATACTTGACTCTAGCAGCAGTCACTTCCTATGGTGGGCTCTGTCCTGTTCCTCACTTCAGGTGCTGACCTGCCTGCGTGTTGGATAAGAAGGGTCCAGAGGGCCTGCGAAGGCTAATTTCCCATCCTGCCTTTTGCATTCACTCACCACATGGTGTTTCAATCAGGAATTTCTGTCCATGTCCTCCTGAAAATGAGACACTTCTCTCCAGGTTGGAATTTCAAACCTTGGGCTGACTAGGCTCCTACACAAAACACAGAAAGAACTGGACTTCTCAAAAGGGGATCCAGATGTGATCAGTGTCGATGAGCAGGGAACTCTATACAGCTATCCAATAAACCTTATTTTGATTTACAGAAGGCTGTTCTGTCGGTAGACAGAACCACTGCACTTAATGTGCTATCTCTTACACACTTTGAAATGTCACAGTATTTCTCAGCCACCCACACTCCCATCACTACCTTTGTGTCTGGTCTTCCACACAAGCCAGAAACGTGCTGTGTGCATTAATTCTAGACGTGGTTGTAAAAGACATGGTTGCATATAATACAGGGTTCATATAAAACAGCTTTGACCAGGAGTTGAATAATGCTCAGGAAATTCTGTCCCACAGTGGGCTAACAAAATGCTTAGGAGAGAGCCAGACAACTGGTCAGTTATTAGCAAACTCAGGTTTTATGGTATGCTAAGTGCTTCCACAGTGGGACCAGACAGTCCCTCATTATTTAGGACAAAGCTTAAAAATCCTCTTTATTTAATGGAAGGATTAGAAAATTCTCCAGAGGGCTGCAGAAGATATGAATCTAAATAACCATAACCACTTCTAGAGGACAAAAAGGGCAGATGGACAGATTAGGGCAATCCCTAATTCCTGATCATCTCCCATGAAGGGTAACCTAAGGGTGCAGAATTGCTGACTGGCTTATCGGTCAGGAGGTTGTGAACAGCAAGCAGCCCGTCACCTTCAAAATGGGAGGAAACTTAGATGCTGAAGGAAGAAACAGGAATGGCCAAGCTCTCTTTTCATTTGTTTTTAATTGTTTCTGTAGATTCTGCACCTCCTGTGTTTGTACGTACATTTTGTAAGGAAATTGCTTTCTTCACGTATACTTTAACCTTAAAACCATAGGGTGATTTCAAGGAATGGGGGGGATTTATAGTGCTCAGTTCTTCCATGATGACAATCCTTGTAACTGTGATACATGACCACTGATGTGCTTCCCCCAGGCATTCAGCCAGTGAAAGGGTGCTCTTCTACTTAGCTGCATGGGGAACTGGAAGGGAAGAGTGCTCTGTGGAGGAACTATCAGCTAGGGGTACTGGCTGTTTCCTGGCTGCAGCTGATCATTGGGGAAAATAAGTAAATTTTGAGGGGCTGCTTGTGATTTTAGATGGAGTGATTTTTGATTTGTGATGGAGTTGCATTGTTGGACTAAATCAGATGTTCTTCAAAATGAAGGATGCCAAATCTATTAATAGAAAACAATGTTTTCAGGTTACTTATGCTTCTACCACAATTAGTTCAATATGCACAATGCCATTATGGATCTAAAATCTTTCTTACATTGTCAGCTGGGTCATGAAGCTAGCAGGCTGTCTATAGCTATAAACTGTGTGGGTTTTTTCATATTTATCCCTGCTAGCTTGAGCCAGTTCAGAGATGAGTCCAGTGCAAATGTGTCCAGTCAAGCACACATTTGGATGGTCTAATAAGCTTTAAGCCTGCACAGAAATAAACATCTCTGCTAGCACCTTTCAGCAATAATGCAGCAATGCTATTCTAACCAGCTAGGCAGTTAGACTGTTATTTTGTTAATATTAACCTTTAGACTTCAGCTAAGTGTTTATCTTGACTTCACTGAGGTCTGCTCTTGCCCATAAAAAATAAAAGCATACAAGTACTGTGTATCAAGATTGAGAAACTAATTTTTAAATATTTTAATTACTTAGAAGCTGTACTTAAAAAGGCCCAGACCTTTTAAAGAGAAATAGAGAATGGCTTTTCTTTTCAGCTTTGTAAGCACTCTTACAACTTGCCTGTCTCCCTTTCCAACATCTTTTCCTAAACAAAGACCCCAGTGGATCCTGACAGATAGTGACTGCCCACACTTTGCCATGCTGGAATAACTATTCACTGTCTTGTGGAATAGTATTGGCACAGCAGTCAGATAGCTACATAGGAAAGGGTGCAGAAAAACAAGTTGTTTTCTAGGTAAAGCAAATGTATCCGTTGATACTGACTTACAAGAATCTTTAATCATCTGCTGAGCCAACAGCGGCTTACATTTGCCCTGCTAGTCAGATATTTTGTAACTTAGTGTAAATAAATGGTTCAACATTTTTGATCCTGTCTTGAATTAGATTTTTAGAGTACTACTAATAATCAGTTCCAAAGTGCATACACTCAACACATACGTGTATATATATATATATGTATGATGTCTGTGAATAGCAGGGCACTTTGTGCAGAGCTACAGTGTGACACTGGAGGCCTGCTGGCTGAGAGTCTCTGCCTCAAAATCAGAATGAAAAGTAACTTGTGATGGAGTTTGTTACAGCTTGTCTGACTAGGAGGATGAAGTGGATGAGCTATAGACAACTATCAGAAGCCCCTCAGTTGCAAGCCCTTGCCCTCATGTGGAATTTCAATCATCCAGATATCTTCTAGGACAGTAAAACAGGACTGTACAAGCAGTCTATGAGTTTTCTAGGCTCTACTCATGACAATATCTGAATGCAAATACTAGATAAACTGACCAGGTAATGTGCTACTCAACCTGCTTCTCACAAACAGGGAGGAAGTGATGGCAAATATGGCTGTAGACAGCAGTTTGGGTTGCTGTGACCACCAGATGATCAAATTGAGGATCTGTAGAAAGGCTAGGAAGGTAAGCAGAAGGGTTGGGGCTTGGACTCTGGGGAAGTGGACATTGGCTTATTCAGGGTAGAAAAGAAGCAGGGTAGGTAGGGCTCCCTGCTTTGCTATTGAACTGAAAGGCAAAAAGAGAGCGTACAGGAGGGGAAACAATGGCAAGCAGAAAAGGAAAAGTTAAGTGCAAGGGTATTCTGGATGAAATCAGGAAGGCCAAAGCTAAGCTGGAACTAAAACTTTCTAGAGATAAAAAGGTCAACAAGAAGGATTTCTACAAGTATATTAGCAGCAGGAAGGTCAAGAGAAAATATGGGTCCATTGATGAATGGTGCATACAACTTGTTGGTAGACAACATGGAAAAGGCTGAAGCGCTCAGTGTCTTTTAACCTCGCTCTTCCCAAGTGAAGTCTCCTCTCAGACCTCTGTGCATAGCAGCACAGTTCAAGAAATTGCAAAGCAGCAACTACTTAGAGAAGCTAGATGTCAAATCTGTGGTGCTGGATAGGGTACACCCGAGATGCAAGAAGGCTAGGCTGGCTCAGTCTGGTGAAGAGGAGCATGAGGGACAATCTAATAGCAGTCTAGAGCTACTTCAAGGTTAATTACAAAGATGACAGGACCAAACACTTCTCAATAGTGGCAGACGGTAAAATGAAGGACAACGGCCACAAGTTGCAGGTCAGGATGTTCGGACTGATCGTTAAGAAATGTTTTCTTAATACGAAGGTGTCCCAACTATGGAACTGGCCCAGGGAGGTTGTGGCATTCCTATCCTTAGAGGTTTTCAAGGCTTGAACACGCAGAGCCATGGCTGGCCTAACTGTCAGCAGTCCGTGTTTATACTCTGATTGCAATTAAAAATGAACACATGATACAGAACAACAGGTTCCTTGGAGTGAGTGTCTGCTCACTTTGAACAGCTCAAGAACTTCACCTGAGAAAGACACAATTAATGACTGAAGTGTTGCTAGTGGGGAACAAGTGTTATTGTTGGGAACAGGCACTTTCAAGAATTTCTCTTTCAATCTCTACCACTTTTTGCAAGATTTGGTGTTTTTGTAATCACTTGATGGATATGCTTATTTGCGGCCCAATCTAATTGTTGACACTATTTAGCACTGAGTATTTATATACAAGGCCAACAGAGTTCAAAAGACTTCACCATGCATTTTTCTAGGTTCATGACTCCACATATCACAATCTCCATTGCTATCTGAGTTTGGGGCAGGGGGATGTTTTTCTGTTGGGGAAGGTTACTTTAATTCTTCTCTATCATCAGCCTTGGGAGGGTGGAAAACAATTGCCCACTTGATAATTCCTCTTATTGTAAAAGAAAAAAGACAGCAGCCATTACCTGGGAATAGTATAACACAATTATCACAATTTGAATGTTACTGAACATAGATTAACTTTTCCAGATAGAAAGTAGGGAAAGAATGAGAGCTTGCTGTGTACCTGAGGTTAATCTTCCTGCACCTGTAGGAAGTTTGGACATTACCACTAACAACAAATGGAAAACATGAGTTTAATGGACAATTTAGTCTCCCAAATAAGTCAAAACTTTGTCTCCATTGGGAAAAAAAAGTGTTAATTACCTTCCTTGCTTTTTCCCCTTTCTCTGGTGGTTTATAAGCCACCAGAGGACACAGAAGATAACAGGACCCCAGCCCTCACCCCTTCTACCTCTCTGGGACCTACAAGTACCCAATGCGCCACAATGAGCTACAGAGCAGACAATGAGGCTCTTGTGGCGTCCTTGTGTTGCTGTAGTCTGCATCAAGTGAAATACTTCACAGGAAGACATGCTACCTGTCACTGCTTCCCACAGCCTGTGCACCACTGACTCCAGTGGAAGAGCTCCTGTCACTGCTGTGAGCCAGCTCACACTTACAGCAAGTGTTACTTTGTTTATTTTACAGAAATTCACATGGTTAAAATGACATTCATAATAAGTGTTTTGCAACTTAGCTTCTAAAATGCAATCGTGCAATTGACTTCCTTTTTTTAAAGATATGTATACATAGACTGATATGTGCAGAGCAACATACAAATAACAACATGGCTTATGATGACATTCATTATTTTAGTCATATACACACTCATCTTAAGACCTGTTAGGTTTAATATTTTAAACTGTCTATTTAATATGGGCCAAACTAACCCTATAGCAGGACAGTGCTAGGATTGCCGTTGAAGGTTTTGCCCTCTGCACATTCCCCATTAAGTACAAACAGTATTATCTTGAGTCTCATTCTGCCTTACGTAAACAAGAGTGTACATTCCTTTCATTATGGAACTCCTGTTGCTCACCTTCTGTCCTATAATCACCTGTGATTTCACTCCTTTTATTTTATTCCCTTTCAAACTGCAAGGAGTCAGGGTCCTTTTGTTGTTGTTCATTTTGTGATCAGTTCCTAGTTCAACCACTTCAGGTACAGTTAGGCTGAAAGGGGTAGGATGCAAGTAGCAGTAGAATAGGAGAAAGAAAAGCAAGGGATGGATCAGTTTTCTAATCCTGTTGCTATGAAATTACAGTCTGCTCTTCTGCAAATGGAGCTTTCTAGGTATATCTACAGAGCACAACACTGCAGGATTTTCTGATAGTCAGCAACCACTCATGGGCGTACTAAAAAGCTGCAAAGCACTTTTCTAATGTTTTTGTGTTGTCAGCCATTGACCTAGAGAGTCTCAATCCAAGCAATGGCAGACCTCAGGGATATGCTAAGGGTAAGAGGGGAAAATTAATGTAGATAATGTATTCATTTTCTATGAAGAGCTATCACTCTTTCCACCCCATATCTTGAAAAACAGCATAAATGAGTTAATCACAAAACAGGGCAAGACTTTATGGCATTTAAAGTTATTTGTGTTTTTATCTGTGTATAAGAGATTTGAGAACGGCTGTAGGGGTGGCCATTTGAGAACAGAAATAATTCGAGCAAAGTTGTGTAGAGCCTTTCTAAACACATGACTGGTACAAACCTAGTTGTCATTAGCATTCCTGAGAAGACACAACTGGTGGAATCTGTTCACTGGATCATCACCTTCCTAAAAGAAAGAAAAAAAAAAGTAGCCAAAACCAGTTAGGAGTGGAGAGGGTGAGTCCATGGGTTCTCCTAAACTTAAGTTACTTGTATTCACAATCCTCCAAGTCACCCAAGCATGCTAGTTCAGCATGCCTCAGTTACACATTTATTGCTCTGCTTTAAAACTACTGAACTGAGGCCAATGGAGAGCATTAGCAGTGTTATCTGTAGCTCATCAGACAGAACTGACACTTCCAGTAAAAAAAGATAACAATAAACAGATATAGCAATAAAAGTAATTAATTTTAAGAGGAAGACACTTAACACGCTAATCCTGCAGATTACTGCAATTCTCACTTTCATCTGACCAGCCACCATACTCAGAATATAACTACCAGGAGCAGGCTAATGGTCTTGGGAAGTTACACTGTGTTGAACATTTTTTTAATGGAAGACTCTGTTTTGAAGACAAAACTGTTGTGTCAATATATTTCTCCTTAAGGTAAGCCCATGCATAAGAAAGCCTTTCTTTCTATTAATGTACTCTGGATTCTTCACCTGAAGGAAATTTGCTGTCTTGTAACTCAGGATGAAGTGTCAAAGACCGTAACACAGACATTGGCCACCTGAACGTTAGGCCTTCCACTTCTGCATATTCTGCATAATATTTTTTTCTAACATTTTTGCAGTTAGGACAGTTAGCTGTAGTACAGTATACTGACTGTATTTTAGGAAGTGTACGACTACATCACAGCTGCCTGTCTAATCTGGTAGCCTTTTGCAATGGGGTGACTGCACCAGTGGACAAGGGAAGAACAACTGATGTCATCTACCTTGACTTCTGTAAGGCCTTTGACACAGTCCTACACAACATCTGTGTCTCTAAATTGGAGAGATATGGATTTGATGGATGGACTATTCAGTGGATAAGGAAGTGGATGGATGGTGGCATCCAAAGAGTTGCAGTCAATGGCTCAATGTCCAAATGGAGATCAGTAACAAGTGGTGTCCCTCAGGGGTCCGTGTTGGGACCGATACTGTTCAATATCTTTATTAATGACATTGACAGTGGGATTGAGTGCACTCTCAGAAAGTTTGCAGATGACACCAGGCTGAGTGGTGCAGTTGATATGCTAGAGGGAAGGGATGCCATCCAGAGGGTCTCTCACAGGCTGAAGCAGTGAGCCTCTGTGAACCTCATGAAGTTCAACAAGGCCAAGTGCAAGGTCCTGCATCTGGGTCCAGGCAATCACCAGTATCAGTATAGACTGGGGGATGAATGGATTGAGAGCAACCCTGTGAAGAAGGACTTGGGGATGCTAGTGGATGAAAAATTGGACATGAGCTGGCACTGTGCTTGCAGCCCAGAAAGCCAACCGTGCCCTGGGCTGCACAGAAAGAAGCATGGCCAGCAGGTGGAGGGAGGTGATTCTCCCTCTCTACTCTGCTCTGGTGAGACCTCACCTGGAGTACTGTGTCCAGCTCTGGAGCCCCCAGCCCAAGAAAGACGTGGACCTGTGGAGCAGGTCCAGAAGAGGGGCACAAAAATTATCTGAGGGCTGGAACACCTCTCCTATGAAGAAAGGCTGAGAGGGTGGGGTTGTTCAGCCTGGAGAAGAGAGGGCTCTGGGAGACATTATTGCAGCCTTTCAATATATAAAGAGAACTTATAAGAAAGATCAAGAGAAACTTTTTACCAGGGCCTGTAGAATACAGTGGAATAGAATAGAACAGAACAGAATAGAATAGAATGAGTAGAAGAGTTGAGTTGGAAGGGACCTACAACAATGATGGAGTCCA
>VYZW01047946.1:0-40612 GCA_013401315.1 Balaeniceps rex
TGGGCTGCGAGCGCACATTGCCGGCTCATGTCCAGCTTTGGAAGAAGACAAAAGAAATGGTACCACCCCAATAAATGAGAGGGGATCTGGCGACAACTGACCTGCAGCAGGCCAAGGTCCTCAACACCTTTTTTGCCTCGGTTTTCAATGGCAATTGCTCCTCCCACATCTCTCAGTTCCCCAAATCTCAAGGCAGGGAGTGGAGGAATGAAGTCCCCACCCATCACAGGAGAAGATCAGGTTTGAGACCATCTGAGGCACCTGGACATACACAAGTCCGCAGGACCTGAAGACGTGCAGCCCAGGATGCTGAGGGAACTGGCAGATGTAGTCGCCGAACCACTCTCTAGCGTCTTGGAAAAGACCTGGCAGTCAGGAGAAGTCCCCAGTGACTGGAAAATGGGAAACATCGCACCCGTTTTTCAAAAGGGTAGAAAGGAGGACGCTGGGAACTACCGAGCGGTCAGCCTCGCCTCTGTGCCCCGCCAGATCATGGAACAGATCCTTCTGGAAAACTTGTCAACATGTGGAAGACAGGGAGCCGATTAGAGCCAGCCAACGTGGCTTCACCAAGGGCAAATTGTGCCTGACTAATCTGGCGGCCTTTTACGGTGGAGTGACTGCGTTGGTGGGTAAGGGAAGAGCAAGTGACGTCGTTCCTCTTGACTTCTGCCAGGCCTTTGACGCGGTCCCGCACAACATCCTTGTCTCTAAATGGGAGAGGTACGGGTTTGGCGGATGGGCTGTTGGGTGGATCAGGAGTTGGCTGGACGGCCGTAACCACAGGATTGCAGTGCCGCTGTCCTGAGTTTCCTCTGCGGCACCTGCACATCCCCCCCGTCCCACGGGACACGTGACACCGGAGGCACGGGGCTCTGGGGCTGCGCGTTTGACCCCATTTTCGGAGCAACATCGAGAAGTTATCAGTGAGAGGTTTGCCCTCCCTCACCAGCGTGATGGGAGGACGCAGGATTTGCTTTCTGCAAACATCTCTGCACGGGGCAGGACCGAGCTCCATCTCCCCCGTCCGCGTACGTCGCTCGCCCACGGCAGGATTTGCTCAGCGCCCGCCCGCAGTGCTCCTGCAGCCCCAGGATGGATGCCTGGGGACGCCCGCTGCCCTGGATGCACACCAGCGAGTCCAAAGGTGGGCGAATGTGCCACACGGCTGGCTCCTACGCAGTGGGAAGCCAAACCAGATTGCAGCACCCGGATTTTGGGTGTCCTGGGGTGGGAGGGTGCAAGGGACCCCCTGTTTTGGGCCGCCCCTTCCCCCTCTCTCCCCCCAGTTAAGTGACGAATTAGTGAATTCTCGTGTTCGCCTAGCCTGTACAAAGGGGATCGAGCCCTTGTTTGTTCGTTTTCTTTCCTAATAAACTCATAAAGTTTAATTTACAGAGTACGTTGTCCTGAAAATCTGAGAGATCCAAATGGACCGTGGCAGCAGCCTCCGCCGCCGGCACGCGGTGTGCTGCCGAAACACTATTGTTATGAGCAATCCCGTAAGTATATTACACCGACCGCAGCAATCCTCTTAGAGGAAGCCGTCGAGACGGCTGATAAAGGATGAGGCATCGCTTGAACACACCTAGGATTAGCCCAGGGGGAAAGCCCAGCGCACGGGAAGAGCCCGCAAGGCTCCCGGGTTCTGCTCAAGGCTTTGCCACCAGCCTGCAGCCTCCTCCACTGCTCCCGGGAGAGCTTCAGCCCCGGAGCCCCTGTGTCTGCCATCACCCCGTGCCCCACGCGCCGCTCCGAGGTTCCCCAGCCCAGCGCCGCGGTGGCTGCTCGCCCACGTCCTGCGAGGGTGGGTTAAAGGCGGCCTGGCCAAAGCTGAGCTCCCCCAAAGTTTAGGGAGCCTGGGTCGGTGCCAGAGCCCGAGGGTTTCAGACCCTCTGCAGCAGCTCGGGTGGGTCTGCGGTGGGGCAGAGCCCATGGCCGTGGCAATGTCCCACTGGCTGGGGGGACGGCCGTGCCCCAGGGAGCTGCGGGATGCAGAGCAACCGCTTGGCTTGGGGAGCAAAACGGCTCCTGGGGCTGTTTCACACCCGAAATAGGACGAGATAGTCCTGTAGTGATAGGACGAGAGGCAATGGCCTCAAGTTGTGCCAGGGGAGGTTTAGATTGGATATTGGGAAAAATTTCTTCACGGAGAGGGTTGTCAAGCACTGGACCAGGCTGCCCAGGGCAGTGGTGGAGTCCCCATCCCTGGAGGTATTTAAAAGCCGGGCAGACGAGGTGCTTAGGGCCATGGTTTAGTGGTGGACAGGGACGGTTGGACTCGATGATCTTAAAGGGCTTTTCCAACCAAACGATTCTGTGATTCTGTGAAAATTTCGCAGTCGGGAGAGCCTGGTTCCTGCCCCAGCAGCACCACCCAGCACCACCTTTCTTTAGAGCAATAATTGCTGTTTTCAGCAGAAATGGCAGCGGGTGGGCTGGCACTGCCGGTCATGGGGGGGTCACTGCGGGAAGGAGCAGCAGCGCAGGGCCCCCGGGACCCCCCTGCCACAGCACCCGTGCCCCTGTGTGCCGGTGGAGGAAGGCAGAGCTTTCCCAGCCGCAAAGAGGTCCCAGGCACGATGGCATCGGTCCAAAGGGCACCGGCCACGCGGTGCCAGCCGCAGGAGGGTTGCACCGGGGCTGAAACCCCCACGACCGCCAACTGCGTTCTCCCTTCTGCCGAGCGAAGGGCACAGAGCGGGGAATTCGGGCACGGGATGTTCATCCTGCACCTCTCAGCCGCTCTGCTGGGTCCACCCAGGAGCTTCTGGAGTAGGAGCATCGCTTTCTGCCCCGGGACGTCTACCTGGAGACAGCCAAAGCTGCCACCAGTCCACCCCTCTGTTTATTTAGCCCTGTGGCACCCGCGCAGCAATTCAGACCTCCGTGTCTGGCTGAATTTTGATGCGATTTGGTGGCTACAAACCAAGATGCCCCCCCCCAGCCCCAAGGTGCGTTTGGAAGAGAGAAGGCAGCCCCTCTCCCCTCCCCTGCCGCAGCCTCCCCCACCCCTGGGCCACCCGCCGATGCGAGGACGGCATCCCCAGCCACCTCCCCGTCCCAGCACCCTCCTGATCTGAGCTGGGTGACCCAGGAGGGCCATGACACTGCTCGCCCCCCCGCAAAAAGCCCGGCTAGGGCTCGCGAGGACGTTCCTCCTAATTCCTGACCTCAGCCTCCCTGGCTAAATCGGGTGTCTGTGGTCTCCTGCCCGGGGAGGAGCAGCTTATTGCCCCGTGCGCAGCCGTGGCCGCGCTGGCGCAGGGATAAGGCGGGGATCACCCCGATTAGCACCGAAGCCGACAGCGCTAAGAGCTCGCTGTGATCGCGGGCAGCTTTGCTGGTGCAGAGACGAATCCTGAGATGTCAGGGCAGTCACGCTGCTGTCAGGAAAACACCAGTTTCCAGTGCCACCCAGCCTCCTCCCTCTCCCAGGGCACCTTCCGAGCGCAGTCGGGGTGAGCACCGCATTGGCCGAGCTGTGGTTGAAGCAGGCCACGATCCCGGCTTCAAGGAGGCAGGAAAGGGTCGCCCAGGGAAACACAGCATCTCTGCCCACTCCACATTTTGGGGCAGACCGTCCTCGGGAGCCAGCGGTGGCCACGGCCCCACGCAGCCCCCGACTCTGCCCAAGCCCGTCCCTGGAAACGCAGCACCAATTCTAAGGGCGCTTTAGGGGCTTAATCGCTCGTGCGAGGCTTAGGGCTGACCCCAGGCGCACGCGTTGCAGAGCAGGGCCCGCAGCCTGGAGCAAGGGCAGATCCAGAGCCGGCTGCCCAAGGGACGGACCCTGCCGCAGGGCGCAGCTTCGTAGCAAGGGCTGCCCTTGGCCCTTGCCAAGGGAGCTGCTGGGGGGGGACCCCGAGCAGGGGCCAACCCCCTGAGAAATGGGTGTTTGGGGCCAGGGTCTCTGTTCTCCTCCGAGGAGCCCCGATGCCTGCCCTGGGGAGGTGGGAGATGCCACCTCTTTCCCCAGGGCCCAAACCGGCACCCTGCGCAGGCAGGAACAGGGCAGGATGTGCTGCTCCCTCGTCCCATCACCTTCCGCGCCCCCGTCCCGCTGCTTCATCTTTCTGCAACAGCCGTACCCACCCCGTCAGCTGTAACCCACGGCCTCCCCAGTACTGCTGACTGCTCCATCCACCTCGCTGCTAAAGAGCAGCCAGCGAGTAAGAAACCATCTCACTGCCCTCGAGCCCATACCCTGCTTCACCCCACCTTCTTCTTCCTCACCATGTGCATCCCAGTCATGCTACCGGGGTAGACGACGACGTACAGGAGGGACGCAGGGGTCAACGCTGGCTGCAGAAGTGGCAGAGCAAAGGGGAGAAGCCTGTAGGTCAAAGCAGAGCCTTTGGGATGGCAGTCTTTCGGCTAAAAGAGGATGCTGTACCCCCCCACGCAGCCCCTGTGTCCCTGTACCACCCCCCAGGGTCCCGTTAACCCAGGAGGGTGCCCTGGGGCAGGCACAGCCCAGGGCAAGGCTGCCGTCTCCTTGCCAAGCCCTCCCCTGTGCCGCAGCCAGCTTCGCTCCCTTCCCTGCAGCACCACAGCCGCAGCCTGGCACAGCAGGTGAGTAAACCCCATGGCTCCAGGGAGCTTTTCCAGCCGTGCCGTGGCAAGCACAGCCGCTCAAAGCGGGGCTGGAGCTCCAGCCCAGGCACCGCTGCCCAAACCTGGCCCCTCGTGCAGGGCTGTGCTCAGCAGAAAGTGTGGGGGGAGAAAAAGACAAACACCATTAAAAGGCTTGGAAAATTTTATTCTTTACTGAACTGTAATAGTTTTTTTGTTTGGTTTCAACACAATAAATATTTCAGTAATAGCATTTAACAGACTGGAATTCAAACCCACTGCAGTACCTAAACTCCCCTCGATAGGACTCCGGGGAAGCGATCGGGGTCCCTGCGACCATGGCAGCGCCGGGACCGCTGCTCACGGCCAGGCTGCTTCATCTCATCTCTATTCAGGGGCAACCCTGCGCGGAGGGACCGGACTTGCTGGGCTCCAGTGGGGAGCCTGGCAGAGCACCCCGAACCCCAGGGGAGCCAGGCTCCCGCTGACAGCGGCTCCTCAAAAGGTTCAATGGGGAAGGGACAGAACCAAACCACCGCACCAGCGCAAGCACCAAACGCGTCTGTCCCTGCACCGTTTCACAGCCCCCACGGCCCCAGGACAGCAGCCGGCAGCATCGCCTCTCCAGCCTCGCTGCGCAGGGGGTCAGTGGCAGAAGACCGGGCTGCAGAGTCCGGTCAGTGCCTCCAAACTTGTTTCTAGAAGGACGAGGCAGCATCACCAACTCCTTCCCCACCCTGCCCAGGAAAACTCAACAGCCACATGGACGCAGGGCTTTGGGGATGCTCTGAAGGGTTGCAGAGAAGTGTCCTGCACTAATACCAAGGCCCAGCAGTAAGAGCCTGAAGAGCTGGGACTGCAAAACCACTCAGAGGTAAGGGTTGAGTCCGAAATGCTCCGGTTCACCCCATGGAGCCACTCTACAGGTTGGGCTCGATGCCGTTGCCTTGGTTTGCCTTTAGGTGCAGGAGTACAGCAGAAGAGAGCGATTCAGCACTCACTCAGAAGACCAGAGCCAAAACCAGCCTGGGAGCCACCACCCTCCTCTTCCAGAGGGGCTGGCACCAGCACAACATGGACCACTACCAAAACCAGCATCCACTTCAGCTGAAGGCTGGAGGGACAGAAGCAGGTCAGTGAAACACTGCCAGGGGGGAGCAGGGAGGAAGATTTTGGTTAATGAGGTCTCCAACCTGAAGCACAGCACCAGCTCCTACCAAACAGCCACCACAGATGCCGCTGGCTGAGATGAACGGCACCTTGGAGGGTGAGCAGCGAATTTCACCGAGAACCTCCGCTCCTGGGGCAGTGACGCCCTGACCACGTCCTCAGAGACCTCTCAAGCCAGGTCTGACCACACCTGGATGGGCCAAAGGGTCTTCTACAAACTAAGGGTGACCTTTTCCAGAAGCAAAGAGGTCAGCGTAGCACCCATCGTCACCACGCCCCACCAAGAGCAGCCTCCACATCGCCTCGGCCACTGCTTCGACACCGCACAGCAAGGTGGAATAGGTGGGCAAAAGCAGGGTGAATCGAGTTTGCAACCCCACACCAGGGTTGCAGATCTGCGTCAGAAAAGCAAAGAGTAAACGAGCTTTTAGCTGACCCAGCTCCATCGCCACCGCCGGCCAGCGGCACCGAAGCAGGGCTGACACGCTGCACTGAAGGATTTTGGGCTGGGGGTGTGCAAGGGAACGCTGGTGCACTGAAGGACTCCCACTTCTCGAGCGAGCGATGCACGCTAAGCAAAAAGGGATGAGTGGAAACAAGACTCTGCTTCAGGGGAGTTCCTGCAGGTTTCGGAAGGCTACAGAAACCCCATGCACAGTTTTGCCATAAACTAAGGTGACCGGAGCTCAGGTACAGCTTGTGTTTGCACAAAAATCATCTGTTCCCTTGGACCCCTGTATGGAAAAAAAAAAAAATCCAAGCTAACTTCCAAAAAGCACTACTTCTCTAGAGACCTTCCAGGTCTGCCACACACAGGCTCAGATGCTCTCAGAGGAGAAGAGTTTAGGGGCCTTGCTAGAAGTGACCTGACCGAGATCAAAACAGCTCTCAGACCACAAACTGCAGGTACTCAACGCACCTGGGTGGTAACATCAGGTCAGCTCTAGTTAAGGAACTTAAATATACGTTTCCAGAGCCTTAGAAGCTCACGCTTACATCATGCTGCTCCCCTGGCTCCGGCAAAGCCGCCTGTATCGGGTGGCTGATGTTGATGAGAGGAGGGACTGCTGCCGAGCCCCTGCAGCGACCGACCGCAGCAGAGAGGAGTTAATTGCGGCACAGACGCACCGGGGGAAAGGAACAAGCTAAAACCACAGCGCATAGGTGCTTGTTCGTAGGCCCAGAGGTCAGCCGCAGCATTTGTACCTGTTAAACGTTGCTTTTAGTGTGATGCCCAGTTTTGCCCAAACCCCAGGAGGTCCCAAAACCTGCGCTTCAGACCCGGCTCCGCTTGTGAATTCCTGCGCTAGGTCCCTGGGTCGGTGCAGAGGCAGGAGCTGTGATATGAACCACAAGACCGAGATGAAAAAGGCTGCAAGCGAGGCCGCCTCTCTGCCTCGGCTACGCGAGTGCTGTGCCGACACATTGGCACGTCCCAGGCTCCCACAAAAACCCGCTTCGGAGCGCGGGCCGACCGGCCGCAGCGTGGCGAGGGCCAGGAGCAGCTGGCAGTGCCGGCCACCTCTTCCCACACACAAGGACCTGCCTGGAGCCCGAGGCCAGCAGACGGACATGCCAGCGGGTCTTGAAGGCCTGCACCTCTCCCTGAATAGTATTTTTTCCAGGTAATACTCTGTATTGAGATAAAATGTGCAAAACAGATTTAGGAAAACGTAAGACAGTCCTATTATCAACTCAGCAGGTCCATCAGCAATTAAGAAAATATGATTAACACTATCCCTGGAAGAAGAGACAACACAGATCAGCTCTCAGATACCGGACAGGAGGAGCGAGCGCATGTCCCACCCTGCCTGCGCAGGACTCCGTCCCGTCCCAAGGAGCACATCCCACCACAAGGACGGAGTCCAGCCAGCGAGGCGAGCAACCACCACAACACAGTTACCCTCAAATGCTGTTAGCGAGGAATACGTTTATTCTTAAGACTTAAAACCATTATTATTAATAAATAGGTTGTTTCTCAGCATGCCGCACCGCACCACGACAAGATGGTTTGGTCTTTCTGTTTGTTTCCATTCCCCTCCCAGAATCCGGGAGCAGAAATCGCTTCATTTCTAACAGCCCAAACAGAACCGCACCCCCCCCAGCTTCGCAGCAGCACGAGTCGGGAACAGTCGCATGTGCCCTGAGACCAGGTCTGCTCCTCGCTCTGCCACGAGCCTGGCGGCACTAGAGACAAGCGAGCCCCTTTTCCAGCACTGATGTAAGAGATATTTTTCTAGTTTCAAGGTGCAATAAATTAAGGCACCAAAAATCCAGGACTCTCCAAAGATAAAGCCTGTGCAGACAGGAAGCGGTTCCAGTTTTTAAGAGATCTTTCTCCTACAGCACAAGTATTTGCAGGATTTGAGAGAGGAAGCTCCGCTTCCACACGTTCGTAACTTCACGCAGGGGTTTTTCAGGGTACATTACGTGCTGCAAAAGCACGCCGGCTCGCAGCCAGGTGAGACAACAGACAGACAGTGTATTACGGAGCCAAAGCGACATCCTAAGATTTAAGATCAGACAACTTCTCGCAGCATTAGCACTGGCCCAGTAGTGCTAGTGGGAAGAGACAAGACAAGGCAAGCTCCAGGCTTGGGACCCCAGAGCTCAGCTGAAAGCCTGAGGGAACAGCTCAGTTACTCCCTGGTCCTGCAAACACATAACTAAAACGTAAATCATCCAACCTCCACTTTTTTTTTTGTCAGTGCTGCTAGCACAATTTTGCTATCTGAACACGTCCCATAGATAAGCGTTGTGTCCCATATTTTAAGACTCCCTGTAATTCTTGTGCGAGCGTGACTTAAATTTATCTCCCTTTGTAATTATATTTCATTAAATAGCAAGAGTCAAAAATTCAAGCGCAGCCCAATTCTTTTGTACGCTTACGGGTTTTTTTTCTGTACAACATCGGTAAAATATATAGGAGTAAGCTACTTTATTAAATAAACTCTGAAAACCATTTGTGCCCTCTCCCAGGTTAGCCACCCTTCCCAGACACGTCGTAGCCATGCAGACACACGAGCATACAGACGTTCAGCCGAGCCCTGCCACGATGCCAGACCCCAGCTCGCTCCTCGCAGGGCGTACCGTGACCGAGCCACCCTGACGTCGCGCCCCCACGCGCAGTGAACTCGTGAGCTTGCCTCAGGGTTTCAAGTCTCATAGTCTGCGTGACAATGGTTCAAATTTACAAAAGGAAAAGCATTAAATAGTAGTTAGAGTTTGAAGGTTTCCTAAAGCAGGAGGAGTCTTCACCTGCAGAAGGAAAACGCTGCGACCAAGCTTCTACGAACCACGTTGCACAATAATCGGTGCGTAGGCGACTTTGTTCCCATGGTAGATTACATATGCACAACCTGCTGTGCTTGTTCGCTTCCGGATGCAGCCTTTCCAGAGCCTGGGTTTAAGCTACACTCTTCATTCAAGCACAGGTCTTCATTAAATAAAGTGAACAGAAAAGAAAATCAGCATTCAGTCTTCACCACCCCACTCTAACTCAATTACAAAAACAAGTTAAAAAAAAAGAAATCAACGCAAACGTGTCTTTTACAAATGGACAGTAAACAAATATATCCCTGGATGAGACATGCAGCCGCTGGGGACAACGGTTTTGAAAATAAAGTGATATTTGGAAAGGACCCCACCACACACACGCCTGTGAGCTTCCTGAAAGTGCACACACAACCAACACAACACTTATTAAAGTGCTTCTCTAAGCGGTGGATTTGCTGCCGTTGATGCTCTGGTGGAAAGGGCGATGAGCAGACCGAGCCTGGCTGCGCTGCTACAAAAGAGGCAGCTCGGGCAGCGTGCGATGACCCAGCAGAGCCGACCTGAAACAGCAGGTTCTTACTGGTAGGAAGAGGGGGGAGTTTGGCTCTGTGTTAGGCTGGTGTAAGCTGCTTTCTGCTGCTGGTCGGAGCCCAGACCCCACTCCCAGGCAGGGAACGCACATGGACAGACAGGAGCACGGCCGAGATGCGGTCCCAGGTACCCGCAGCTCGAGCAGGGGAGGCAGAAGCCGCCTTCCCACTTTTACAGGAAATTGAGCCCTGATTTTCTAAGTCCCCCAAGTAGAACATTACTAGAAGTTTTGTGTGCTGTTCTTTTTTTCCTCTTAAAAAAAAAAAAAAAAAAGTGCAAGTATTTGCCCAAATAAGTGAATGCAGGAAGGCAGGACAGAATGTGGGAGAACTGTCACCATCTGCTCCCTAAGTACCAGCCCAGGACAAGGGCTGTCTAGCAGGATTAGGGACAGAAGACAGGAACTCCCCCGACCACCAGGATGTTCCCCTGACCTTGTAGAAATCAGCTGTTATGTTGGTTTTGGTGACAGGCCAAGATGCTTTGCTCAGGTAAAGCCATCTGCATCCCCAACCAGCTTTACCTGAGCAAGAGCTGAGTTTGAGGTTTCACTGGGAACATTCAGCTGGTCTAACATACAGTAATAGTGACCTGAAAGGCTACCCTCCTCGTCCGGTTTCACCCAAAACCGAAAGCTTGCATTCGTCAAACAGCAGCGGGGGCTGCCCCGTACCAGCCCTGCCCTGGCTGCACCGGATACGGTGCGTACTTTGCCCTGATGTCTGTCCAGAGGATAGGTTTAGATCTGTGGTGATGGTTGAAGTATTTACAGGTATTTGCAGCAGTTATTTACAGTACTTCTGCAGACCGCAAGCCGATTTTCTCTTCCTCCACTCCTAGTCAATCTGGCGTGGGCTTCTTTAGCGAGAAGGGCCGTATATTGAAGTGCCTGCTCAGCTGGCTCACCTGGGGACAAGGCAGACAACAGGACCGGGTTAGCGAGGCTCGGAGGGACGAGGAGGAAAGCAGGCAGAGCGCCAGACTGTTCCCTGTACAGCCAAAAAAGCCCTGCCACCTTCCTGCCCCACTTTTCCCTCCACTTCCCACCCTACGCACTCCCCACGGGCGCAGCAGATCTGGACCACAGCCTCTGCCTTGTGCTGTGGGGCCAGCCAGGCTGCCCTGCCCCGGCACTGAGCCCCATCCCTGCCAGCCTGATATTGGGGCCGGCCGGGCACGTGGCCCTGCAAGGTGCAGCCTTGCTCCCGTCCCACACCTTCCCAAGTAACAGCCTGGTCTGTCCGGGAGCAGATTCACCTCCACCCTGCCGTCCGCAGGGGCAGGAGTCAGAAACGCCTGCCCTGAGCCCAGGCACACAGGATTTTACCCTGCAGTACTGCTCCCTCTCTGTCCCTCCCAGCAATATTTTTATTATTTTGCTTAAATTAATTTGAAAATCTCAGATACCTATGTGAAAAATTGCTCCCTGAATCCACTTGCAATTCAAACTGGGGGTCGAGTACTTTGCACTGACCATGAAGACACGCACAGGAGGGTTACAGAGAGGAGGGGAACCCAACACCAGGGTTTGGATAATCAGGCACCTTTTACACCAGCCTTTGGAAGAAGCCTTCACCATCTCTTTTGAGGACGTGAGAAGACCACAGAGGACTGAGAGCTGCACCATGAAACAAGCTTTTGGGCACGGTTCAGAGAACCGCAGACAGGAGGGTAAAACGGATGGTGTGGCACCAGCACCTGGTGACTGCAAGGGAGCAGTCACGGCAGAACCAAAATGAGCAGTGCTGAGCAGCACCAGAGGCTGAGCCGGGCACAGAGTCGGGGCAGAGGGTTTATTCCCCATCGTTACTCCCAAATTCAGAGCAGTTTGGGATTATGTCCCAGTCAGAGAGCCTTAAAAGGCTCTTCAGCTCAATAAAGGCTCTTTTATCCTGGAATAGAAGACTGGACAGATGGGCCCTTGGAAAGCCAGAGGTGGGGGGAAATGAGGGAAACACAAATTCAGGGGAGCAGAACACCGGGAAGCTCACTGCAGGGGATGGGCAAGCCTGGGCAGGCAGGAGGATTACACCATCTGGCTGGTCCCCCCATCTCCAGCTATGATTCCAAGGCCAAATTTATTTAAGCTTCTTAGCTATTCAAATCCTTCTCGCATAGAAGCCTCATTACACTAATTGGAAAGACAAGACAACCTGGCTCTTACTTCTTTGCTGTAATTACAGTTCCAACTCGACTCCGGAGGCTCCGCATTAGGAGCTGGGGTTCCCAGGGGACAGGGCTTCCCAAGGAGGGTGCACGGACGTGGCAGCGGCCAGCTCCGCAGGGGACGTAGGGTCCCTTGCCCTAGTTCCTCAGAAGCCGCTGGGGCATTTCTAACGGGACTCGATCTCCTCTCAGTTTGTTTTCTCTCTTAATCAAAACTCAGGGAGTCAGGCAGAGCTGGCACAGAACGAGGGGAGCAAAGCGGTCCCTGGATCTCTACACAGCCCTTGCAGCAGGGGAGAAGGTAGAGCAGCTCCAGTGTCCCCACGTTCCCTAGCAGGGACATCCCACCTCCACCCTGGCTCTCCCAGTGACTCCAGCATAGGGCACGTCAGCAAGGTCGCAGATCGAACTCATCAGCCAGAGTAGCACCGACAGCAGTTTACCTTTTTGTACTAAGACTCCCAAATTAAGCACTCCTGCCCAACACGCAGACACAGTATCTGCTGCTCTGGGTATCTTCTGGAGCCACCCTTCCCACTGCCCGAGCGTGCAGGGTCACCCTTGCTGGCTTACATCCAAGCTGGTCTCTAAGCTGCAGCTGCAGCCAGGATGAGTTAAACACGGCAGCAGAGACGAGTATTTGTTTCAAACTAATCTCCGGTACAACAGCCCCCCGTCACATTGTGCGAAGCTTGCTTCAAAAACCCACGCAACAGCCTGCACAAGCCTCTCGCAAGGAAGTCAGCTCAAGTTTCACATGGTCACAGACAGCACGACACAGAGAACCATTCCCACTGACATTCCCGTTTTCAAGCAGAGTATCCTCTGCCCCAAACAGCAGCAGCACCCAAGCAAAGCCTGCAGCCAGAGCACGGCAGCCAAGCCCGAAGCCCACGTGCTGAGTTCACCTACCACGACCACTCCGTAGTGGATGTGTGCCAGGGTGAGGAAAGCAGTTAACGAGTAGAGGAGAAGTGTTTCGCTGTTCGGCGCAAACCCGGACGTCACCATGACGAGCACCGCCGCTATGGGGAGCAGCATCCAGTTCAGAGGCTGGCAGCGTGTGCTGCTCATCTGACAGACGATCAGCTGGCACTGCAGGAGGAGAAAGCTGTCAGAGCTTGCACCCAGTATCGACTCTGCAAGCCCAGAGCTGTCCACAGTGCAGAGAGGACGGTCACACATGTACACGTACCAATCGTCTGCGCTTACAACTACCATCATGCAGTTTCCCCGAGTTTCTCACTCGGGATCTTTCTTTGCACTAGAATTCCTGTGGGACACACAGAGCAAAGCCTCGTGGGGCAGGAAGGTAATAGGGAAACAGGCATCAAGGGCATCTTTAAAAGAAAAAGGAGTTCCCTTGAGCTGACCGAGCCTTACCAGTGTTATCTGCACGATCAGCAGAAAATCCCACCAAGCAGCAGCGTGAGCTGCTGGACCCAGGGCACGGACACACAGAGCTGCTCAGCCACGTCTGAGGCAACGAGCACAGGTGCCTTTGTTAAGGCCTCAAGCAAGCACAGATGCAATACGCAGCTAAATGGGATTTTGACGGAAGCTTTAGTCCCCCACATTTTAAGTTTAGCCCAAAAAAGGAAGCAGGAACTCCTTTCGTATTAGCAGTTGGCTATTCACAACACAAAGGATGCATGCGTGTGTGAACACGCTCAATTTAACTAATTCTCTAGTTTCTCAAGTGAGAGAGCTGCAGCACAGAAGTCACAGACCCCAAACGCTGTCTACTTTCCTGTTTGTTCTTTCAATCATAGCAAAATAGAAAAGCTGTTAAGTTAATCTTCGCATCTCCCTTCTCCCCTCACATTTTTGCTGGTCTTTCTTCCCGCCTCCCAAGCGTCCCGGCAGGCTTCACACTCCCCAGGGAATAAACTGAAGCATAAAGCAAAAGCTGCTTACAGAAATGTTAGCAAAGGCTGTTCCAACCATGAAATAGAAGAGCCTGGGATGGACCTCCAGGATGTCTGTCGGGGACATGAAGATCCACGTGGTGCAGAGCAGGAACAGCAACACTGGGGATACCAGTGGCAGCATGACTTCGTACACGGAGTGGTGCTTCAAGGTGTTATTTTTATAGGCCCTGAAACACAAGCAAAGAAATCATAGAATCATTAAGGTTGGAAAAGAGCTCCAAGATCATTAGTCCAACCGTCAACCCAACACCACTGTGCCTACTAAACCATGTCCCAAAGTGCCACGGCTACACAGTTTTTGAATATCTCCAGGGGTGGGGACTCCACCACCTCTCTGGGCAGCCTGTTCCAGTGCTTGACCGCTCTTTCAGTAAAGTAAATGAAAATATATGGAAGCACAGCTGAGAAATACCTGGTCCCTGCCTTCAGGAGAGGGCTACAAAATCTCATTGGCCATTCTGCTACTCAGAGCTGCTGATATCAGTCATGACCACGGTCAGACGAGGCAGACGAACACGTTCATTGTTAACTCAAAACACTCCTGAATTACAGAGGCACCTGGTTGTCTGGCTCTCTGGGTTGTGACCAACAGGACAAGCCTACAAAAGCTGAGGGCCCTTCCACAAGACCCTGCCTAGCAGGCTGCCAGCCCACTCCTCCCAGTGCACCCTGCAAACTGGGACCTTCTGGGGTGTCAAAGCCACTTGCCACACTGAAGACAGTCATCTGAAAACTACTGAGGAAACCAAGTTATAAGAGGCTTCGGGGGCTCTTGCAAAGGTGTTAGTGCAGGGAGGGAGACTTGAGGACGGAGGAACTTACTTGTAGAAGTTATACAGGCTCATCGGCAGCGTCACAGTGAGTGCACAAGCTGGAAGAGAAAGAGCTGCGTTACTGCCCCACGATCGAGGGAGACCATCACGCACGCCCCACGAACGGGCAGGTGGGTGCGCTCTGGTTTAAGCTGCTTGCAACAAAAACAGCTCAGAGGTGCACCAAGAATAGCTCGGCACGTTTAAAAGTAGGCGCTCGTCATTCTGGTCCAAGAGCTGTAATTACAAGTTAAGGTCTGCTATAAGTTAAAGACATTTCAATTTTAAGAAGTTGCATTCATGAGCCCAGTATTATGCTTTAAACAGTAACAAAGTTTAATTATAATACTGTCTTTAATGAGACATGAGCTGAGTTCAAACTCCACAAGTGACATGGCTGTGCACGACAGAGCTTTCAGTCTTCATAATAAAGCCAATTCGCTATTTCTCCCACTGTGAGCAAGCATTTTCAGTTCCCATTGTGCAAAAAAGTTCTTGTCATTCAACTTGAGACGTGATACAAAGAGTCTGAATAACTCTGAAATTCTAGACCTCAATAGGGAACATCATCTGCTACGCTCAAACGCGTGCGAGTCTATCACAGCTCCTGTGTTTATACAGCAGCGGGTATTTTAACAGAGCTGTAAATATTCCTGCTTTCAATAACCCAGCTCCTAGCCAAGTGCACAAATCCAGCCGGTGTAGGCATTGCGCGCTATTTTTCATATAGGAAAACTGAATTTATTATTCATAAATTATATGGCTGCCAGAGGAAAGCTCAGAATATCCACCTGAGTAAGAGAAGTGCAAGCATTAGATTTAACACAATTCAAGATATATTGACTTGAAATTAAGTAGCTATAATTAACGCCTAAGGAAAGGGACGTAGACTAAGAAAAATTAAACTGAGAGAGAAGTTCCGAATAAGCCAAATTTCATTAAGCAAAGGCAGCTCTCCCCCACTAAGCTTCACCTGCACTACTCTCCCCTTCACAGTGGCTTGTTCTGACCACTGGAGAGGAAGGCTGGGCTTTTATTTAATTTATTTTTTTAATTTAATTTTTAGATGGGTGGATGGAGGGCAGGATCCCCCAACAGCAGAGTGCTTTTCTTCCCCACCTCCGTAGCTGTAACCTTCCTCCTGCAGCAGCCCCAGGCTCCAGAGCAGCGTTTGGGCTCTGGGTCCTGCCTTGGCCGTGCTCAGGGTCCGTGCTGCGGGGCGAGACGGGGCCCCAAGCAGCAAACCAAGCATGCTCTGCAAACAGCCCGAGCGCCGGGGCATCCCCACCGGCTCCCAGCACCCACCTGCACGCTGGGCTGCGTTTTATCCCCTAAAAACCCCACAGCTCTAGCTGAAAACAACCTGTGCTTCCCCTGGGCAATGCGATGCCCGCAGCCCCAGCACTCGGGCAGCACAGCTATTCGGAGGAGATGCGTTTTCACACGCTCGCAGGTCCCAGGCACGAGGGAGTCTCCTGTTTTAGCACCCAGGGGCCGGTGCTCGGCTCCAGCTGCCTCCCAGCACCCTGGCACACCTGGATCCAAGCAGCAGCCACAACCCTCAGCCACTCTCCTCTGCCCACTACGCCGCTCCAGGCCAGGAACCATTTTTCATCTGTCCGCACAAACCCTTAGCCCCAGGTAGGCAGCACCAGGGCCGACCACCCGAGCAGCGGCACGCACCTATACCCTCAGGATTGGCACAAAATATATCTGAGGCATGAGCACAGCGCTCCGCTTCCTTGCTCTTTTGGTCAACAGGAGTTAACTTCTCCAATGTAACTATGCAGAAGACAACAATACTTTGAAATCCTGGGGAAGGGCAGGCTGCAAGAACACCCGCAGCGAGTCACTTCAGTAACAGCCTACAGGAGATTTCATTACAGCAAACAGAACAGCGTTATCATGTAATGCAGACATTGGGTTTCGTTAAAAAGGTGGAGTTTAAAAGACAGGCTTCAACATGGAGTTTCTTACCAATAATCATTGCAGTGAATAGGTCTCTATATAAGAAATTAAACAGGAAAGGTGCATACCAGGCCTCAACTCCCACAATGGCTGTCACTATGTAGACAATTGAAATGGTCTGAAAGAAAGCACAGGACAAGCAGGCGTGAGCAACCGGACAGGCAAGTCTGGCAGCACCCGGCCCGGCAGCGCAACGCGCACACGTGCCAGGCAGCTTCAGGGAAAGGCAGCTCGAGAAGTGCGCTCTAAGCTACGTCATGTTCAGTTCTCCCCACCGGCATCAAAGAGAAAAATAAAAACCCCACAAACATCCTGTGTTACGAGACCAGGTGTAACAAGTGTAGTAGCCGAGCTGCTGAGAAAGATAGGACCAGGAGCTGCTCCTCGCAGCGCAAGCAAAGATGCCCTCGCACAGCTTGAACTCACGAGATGCTTGAAGCACGAGCGAGAGGTTTTATACTACAAGTTGCAGTGACCCTGGAGGGTTTGTTCAGGGTCTCTTTCTTACCCGTCTGCTGAAGCAATTACAGGGAAAAAGCTAATAAGGGATAGTTCCGTTTTAATAGTAATGCTGAAGCTGGGTGAAGCACGCTGCAGGGTAGCTTAGCCCTCCACCCCCTGCCTTTCTGCAACAGGCAGAGGTCCAAAAGCATCAGGGTTAAGCAATGCTTTTGGAGAAAGGGCTCAGAGCATAGTCAGAGGAGACCGGCTACGGTCTCCTTTTACTAACAGAGATGACTACTGCAATTAACACAGCCGCATCGATTGCGCTCTCCTTCCAACTTGTTGCACTTCCCACCCAGCACCTGATAAGCCAGAAGATAAAGGAGGACTCTGTGCTGCGCAGTGCCACGAGACCGCACCCCAGCTAGGAAGGACACCTGCCAGCAGTACAGGTGAACTGGGTCATCCAGAGCTTGCTCCCAGTTCGGATGGGCTCTTCAGAAAGAGCTTCCTGCAGAGAATTCCTTAATGAGACATGGACATGCCAACACACCAAAGGGTCCACCACCATCAGTCTCACCATCAACTGCCCAGTTACCACTGGTACAGAGGGGCACCTCCCCAGGAACCTTTCATAGAATCATTAAGGTTGGAAAAGACCTCTAAGATCATCTCATCCAACCGTCAGCCCAACACCACCATGCCTACTATACCATGTCCCAAAGTGCCACGGCTACATTTGCTCCAGGCACGGCGATTAACATGCCAATTAGTTACTCTGCTACATTTTGGCACACATCCTGCTAGTGACAAAAGGCACCCCAAACTTCTAGACTTGAATGTACCCACGTTGGTCTAATGCAGGAAACTAATTAGAGCAACGATTTAGGTGGCGAAAACATGCATCTGAGGACAGCGGAAACCAGGCAGAGGAAACACAAGGCAATATCCATTCTTCAAGCCTGTTTTTGTGGAGAGTCCATCTACAAGAGCTACTCCAAACAAAATAAAGACTGCACTGCACAAACCTCCTTGGATTTAATGGTTTTGAGCAGTCGAACTCTAGTGCCACATGACCTTGGCTCATTAAAGCAATTATAGCTCCAAGTCATGCAAGCAGTCTTGGAAAGCTGCTCTCCTCCACAATGCCTGGAGACAGGCTGAAGACACCCACCTCCAGAGAGTGTTGCAGTGACCAATCGACAAGGCTTTGGACATGTAGCAGAGCTGCATGCATCCCTCGCACACCTTGGCGGGCACCGCTGCACCCCAGGCACACTAGCAGTTTATTGAGCTTCTGCTGAAGCCGAGCGGCGGCTGCGGACGTACTTACCACCTGGCTGATGTCATATCCCCAGGGCAGGAAGAGGATCCCTGTGTTATACTTCTCCCAGTGGGAGAGGATGAATGAAAACAAGACCACCCATAAGAGGAGGTAGAGAACGAAGACACTGACACCCGTGGAGCCCCGTCCGAAGGTGGAGTAGACTGTCACAACAAAGTACACGCATGCCCAGCTGTCCAGCCCGTGATCAAAGAGCTCTCCCAGAGGCGTGCTGGAGTTGGTCCGGCGAGCCTGTTTCCCATCAACACCATCTGGGAAGAGAACAAGGAGAAATGGGGAGTTTTGCTGGACACCCCCACACAAAGCAGTGGGCCAGTTTGCAGTGGACAAAGCGTGCACAGCCAGCGAACAGCAGCTTTCACCATCTCCATCCTCTAATGGGGAGTGCACTTCCCACCCCCCTGCTCTACTTGAGACTGAAAAATACAATAAAGTCTGACAAGATTACGTTTATTTAAAGCAGACTGAAGGCAGAATTTCACAATTCATCTCGAAGTCAGTTCCAGCATCCTCCTTTCACATCAGCTGCTCCGGGACAACTTCCTTCTATCCACTTCGCAAAGCAGCTCCCAGAAGCTGCTCTAGCAGCCCGAGCAGCAACTGGGTTAGTGCATGGCAGAAGCCCAGAATCAAAGATTTCTCAGCGGGCTCGGAGATAAGACAACACGCAGCCTCAGCATGAACAGATGACAGACAAACCCCCACAACCAACTAGAAAAAGTCTTACCTAACGTATAGGCAACGAAGTTGAGGAGACCCACAACGACCCACACTCCGTTCGGAACATGCTCGTGATCAGGAGCTGCAGAGATCAGAAAGACCCAAGTCAGGACAGCTCAGTATGTACTTTCAATGGGTTTATTTTGGCAGAAGAGGCACAGCACAAAGACCGGCAGCTCACCAAAACGAAGCACCTACAGAACTCAAACAGTGAAACTGAGACGTTAGCTTTCCAGGACGTGATGGCGGAGCTGTTCCACAACAGCTTGTGAAACCGCGTTACCAAGGACTTTGCTTTCCAGGACATACTTGTCCTCTGTCCCCAGCTCCCCAAAGTCGCGGGATCTAAGAACTGGTGATGGCAGCTAGCAACTGTAGCCCAAATGCATGACATGGAAGTGTGTGTAGATCAGTCTCCTCAAACACTTGCTCATAGAGCGTCAAGCAGAGCCTCTTTGAGGTGTTGCAACACCCTGCCTCTGCAGAAACATGTCCGGATTCCCCCACCCAGTCTCCATCCTGCCAACCGGAACAGAGTTCCTCCTTAATAACATCTCCACCTCCTCCAATGTTGTTCTGGCAGATAGCCAGCTTAGCTGTCTGGAACTCCGGGAGCCCAAAGGTGCATTTGAAAAAAGCAGGAAGAGGCACAGCTTCTTGGCAGCAGCCTCGCAGGAGGGCAGACGGAGATCTCCTAGGGGGAACAACAATTCTGCAAAATGCCACCTCCTGTTTCCTTAGAGCAGCACGATGGTGCCTTTCCAGCAGCAAATGGAGGGTATCACGTCTACAAAACCATCCAACGACAAGGAAAGGCACAAGCTTCTGGATGCCTCACCAGCAAAATGAAAAGTTGTCTTTCCAAGCAGGACATGCATAAGATGTATGTACAAAAAGGTCCCAAAGCATGAGCTTCACCACCCCTTTGGCAGAGCCCAAGTTTCTGGACATCTGATGTCCTGGGGATTCTCACACTGAGCTTCCTTCCCTGAGCTACTACTGTCAGCTTTTCTTCCTATGGCTTATGGACCAAAACACAGTCCAAATCTTAGCTAATAGCCACCAATGCCACCAGAGCTTTTGAAAGCCTGGCGTATTGAAAACAGTACTTGTCTACCTGCCAATAAAGACAATCCCAAGAAACCAGTATTTTTCGCACTTAACTGTGTTTTGATGATTGGCCCAGTTTTAGAAGAACTAGATGAACTCTTCTGAGCAACCTAAACCAAACCTGGCAGGGACAAAGGAAGAGAAAAATCTAGACAGGAAGCTATCGATAAGTGACAGAGTAATCTTTTCCCTGGGACACCCCCATGAGGAAGGGGGACACAACTGAAGCTTCGGATTCACGAAGAGATGAACACGGGTAGGACCCTGGGAACTACTGACCTGTCAGCCTCACCTCTGTGCCTGGGAAGATCATGGAACAGATCCTCCTAGAAGCTATGCTAAGGCACATGGAGGACAGGGAGGTGATTTGAGACAGCCAGCAAGGCTTCACCAAGGGCAAGTCCTGCCTGACCAACCTGGTGGCCTTCTATGGAGGAGTGACTACATCAGTGGACAAGGGAAGAGCTACGAATGTCGTCTATCTGGACTTCTGTAAGGCCTTTGACATGGTCCCCCACAACATCCTTCTCTCTAAATTGAAGAGATATGGATTTGATGGGTAGACTGTTCGGTGGATGAGAAATTGGCCGGACATCCAGAGGGTAGTGGTCAACGGCTCAATGTCCAAATGGAGACTGGTGACAAGTGCTGTCCCTCAGGGGTCCATATGGGGACCAGTGCTGTTCAATGACATAAACGGCGGGATCAAGTGCACCCTCAGCAGATTTGCAGATGACACCGAGCTAGGCGGTGCAGTTGACACGCCTGAGGGACAGAATGCCATCCAGAGGGACCTGGACAAGCTGGAAAAGTGCGCCCATGTGAACCTCATGAGGTCCAACAAGGCCAAGTGCAGGGTCCTGCACATGGGTCGGGGGCACCCCCTGGTATCCATACAGGCTGGGGGACGAAGGGATGGAGAGCAGCCCTGCAGAGAAGGACTTGGGGGTACTGGGGGATGAAAAGCTGGACATGAGCCGGCAATGTGCGCTCGCAGCCCAGAAGGCCAACCCTGTCCTGGGCTGCATCCCCAGCAGCGTGGCCAGCAGGTCGAGGGAGGGGATTCTGCCCCTCTGCTCCGCTCTGCTGAGACCCCCCTGGAGCCCTGCGTCCAGCTCTGGGGTCCTCAGCACAAGAAGGACATGGACCTGTTGGAGCGGGTCCAGAGGAGGCCACAGAAATGGTCAGGGGCTGGAGCCCCTCTGCTCCGAGGCCAGGCTGAGAGAGTTGGGGCTGTTCAGCCTGGAGAAGAGAAGGCCCCGGGGAGACCTTAGTGCGGCCTTGCAGTGCTGAAAGGGGACCACAGGAAAGATGGGGACAGGCTTTTTAGCACGGCCTGTGGTGACAGGACAAGGGGTGATGGGTTTAAACTAAAGGAGGGCAGATTTAGGCTGGATAGAAGGAAGAAATTGTTTACGCTGAGGGTGGTGAAGCCCTGGCACAGGTTGCCCAGAGAGGTGGTGGAGGCCCCATCCCTGGAAACATTCCAGGTCAGGTTGGAGGGGGCTGTGAGCAACCTGATCTGGTTAAAGATGTCCCTGCTCCCTGCAGGGGGTTGGACTGGGTGGCCTTTAAAGGTCCCTTCCTACCCAAACCATTCCATGATTCCATGGGTACTGTTAAAAAGTTTAAAGCAGTGCACATCCTTGACTTATGCAGAATGGTGAAACTGAGAAAGGATTTTGGCTTTGTTAGTCTGAACATGGTGCTGGCATGTTTTTGCAGGAGGGCAGTTAGCTGGGATGCAAAGCACAAGGCTCTACCTGCTAACTTCAGGGAAGGAGAGTTTCCCACATAACCCTGTTAGATTTTAAAATGAGGGCACTGGGTTCTCGTCTGCTCTGTAGACAGAGCCAATTCCTGCTCAAGATTTCGGCTGTTTCCTCCTCCCTTGCCCACACGCTGCCGGCCAGGCTCACGTCCACCCAGCAGCTGGAGGGAAGGTGTTGTATTCGGACAAGTCCTCATCATGAAGCCCAGCGAGTTCAACCCCTCAACTCTGTCCCTCCTCTGGCACAGCCACCGCCTCTGGGAAGGCCCAGACTGAGAGGCCTTATCAATGAGCACCAGAAGTCACAGCAGAGGAGGTGACAGATTTCACCGTTCCGATGCTTCACATCCAAACAGGAACAGGCAGCCTTACCAGAAGCATAAAAGTCAGGGTCGAAGTATGCCATGAGGAAGAAGTTGAAGACAAGCAGCAGGAAGCCAGAAAACGTTATCAAATTTGGGGCCAGCCAGGTAGGGAAGATCTATGGGAAAGCAGCAAAAGAACACATGAACTCATTAAAACATGTAATAAGGACCACACGCTGCTCCCAGCCATGGCAGAAAGCTGGTTACAGTAGTCTGGGTGTTAGACAACACTGCTTAGTGGCATCTGGCTTATCACGGGGCAGCAGAAAGCTTTGGGCTGCAATGCAGTGCGCTCGGGGCAGGCTGCAGCCTGGAAGGCAGCGCCCTTTGCAATTAGTTGCACCACAAACGAAGCAGGGCTTTTCAGCTGACAGTTTTACAGAGAAGACTTTGCGGTGACTGGAGTTTTGCTGTCCCGCTCAGGGCAGGACAAGGTCTCACCTTCACTATCGTGTTCCAGAAGGGATGCATGACGTACAGAGACAGGGGGTTGCTGTCCACGGCACTGTACTGCGAACGACAAGGGAAAAACAAAAACAATAGTTAGAGCTCCACCAACACTTGCAAAAAGCCAGAGATCCTGAATATTTCCATGAGGATACCTGCTACCCGAGTCTTGGCACTGCAAGAACACTTGAGCCAAGGATGGAGTCTCACCAGGGACAGTGCTAAACAACCCAAAAAGCACCCACCAGCTCCAGCGACCCTGGCCACAGACCCGCAGAAGCAGCTCTCAAGTGCACATCTTGTGCCTGCACCCAACACCTCCCCTCTGCATGGAGCAGCCCCACGAGAAGAGTGGGTAGCATGCCCACCGCAACGGTTTTTGGAAGACGGGAAGAGACTCAAGGACATGCAACCTCCTTTGCAGCCAACGCTCCCGCCAGAGCCCCACGCCCCGACGGCCACACCGCAGGCCTGGTGGCACTCTTCACAAGCCGGAGAAGAAGTGACAGTCCCACGGCCCTAAGCACCCACACTGTGGGACCGACCCACTGAGGACAGCTTGGTGTGCTCTTGCTTGAGCAACCCTGTAGAGTCCTGCCCCACAAGACGAGCAGGACCTTCTTGGCTCAGCACCCAAAGGCACCATGCAGAAGGGCAGCAGGAGACCTCCCCACCAACCATGAGAGCTGGGGCCACTCCTGCAGCCCCGCTGGTCTGCAGACTCCTTAGCTCTCACACCCCAGCACCCCTTTTGCCAAAGGCTGCAGGAGGACAGTGACGAGCCCCCTCGGTGGGGTCCCCAAAACGGGAAACTGTTCTCTGATGGACAAGATACTAACGGGGAGCTTCAAGGGACACATTTCTGTGCTGACAGCTCTGAGCTGCCCAGACACAACCAGTGACTGATCCCAGAGGTGCTGCACAAGAACTAGCACGCTTCAGTCAAAGCCATCTATATGGCAGCTATCACCATCTCACTCATCTCCAGTCACTTGGAATAGACTTTCTTCTCCTGGAAAGACAGCAGATATTTATGAGCAAGGTCTTCAACCCCTTCCCTTGTCCTGCAGATACTCCAAAACACCACATACACCACCATACCTCCACGCATCCACAATTATCTCCGACTCCTGCACATCCCGTCATGGTTTCAGGCACAGAGGGTCACTTGGCACCAAAGAGAAGCACAGAGGCACCAGTTTCCCCGTGCAGCCACACAGGTGACCTGGGCTGGTTCGTGGGCACCATGGGACATGGGGCTCCCAGCTGAGCAACCAGCCCCACCCCAGGAGGTGGGGACAGAGACTGGGGCCAGCAAGGGAGCAAAGTGATCGTAGCAGAACAGGCGACAGATTTCACTGTTTGGAGGTAGGACCCGTGTCATTTTTCCTTATTCAGTAGGGCAGAGCAGTCTGAAGCAGTTGCCCATTGACCTGGTGGAGGATCAGGATCTTGCTCCTTGCCTGCACGCAGCTCAGCGAGCTGGAGACCACATTTCCAAAGTGGAGGATTGGTGGGTGAACACCAGGAGGCCTGTGGGTACCCCACGCAGGACGGGTCTCAGAGGGCTCCTCTCCATTAAGGAGCTGAGATTTCTGCAGAGGCAGCTGCTGCCCTTGGGAAATGGGAAGAGCTCTTACCCCTCATGCCAACACTTTTAGATCATTTGGGGAGGGGGGGAGGAGAAATAAAAAACCCCAAAGACCTAGACAAGCCATGAAACAGTTTCCAGTCAGTTAAAATTTGATGTCCTTTGGCTCTGAAGAGCACCTCAAGCTGTTATCTGCTCTCCAGCTCACAGCCCCTTCCTAGCAAAGATTACCCCGTCTAAAGTCCTCTTCCCCAAGTAACGCTTTGATAAGAATCCCAAGAAAAGTTTCATAGGCTACGACACTCCGTGGCTCACGTGCTTGGTGCTGAGCAGGGCAGCTCCTGGCGCCCACCCACCCTGGGTCCCCATGGTTGCGACAACACCCCCGCAGCTCCCCAGCATCAGCGCCTGCCGCCACCCCACGCGAGTCTAATCCCAAGTTTACATACAGAGTTATGGAAAGCAATCAAAGCCTCCACCTCTCCCTGCACTGCCACGGACGTGACCTATGCACTCCCCGAGATAAGGGGAGTTTAGTTGGTAAAAGGAAACCCATCAGCAGAGAGCAGCGCCAGGTCCCCACCCACCCCATGGCCTTGAACCAGCCACCGTCTCTGCACCCACGGCTTGTTCCTCTCCTCGGTTGGAGACCCCATTTCATAGAATCACGGAATGGTTTGGGTTGGAAGGGACCTGTCGAGGCCATCCAGTCCAACCCCCTGCAGGGAGCAGGGACATCTTTAACCAGATCAGGTTGCTCACAGCCCCCTCCAACCTGACCTGGAATGTTTCCAGGGATGGGGCCTCCACCGCCTCTCTGGGCAACCTGTGCCAGGGCTTCACCACCCTCAGCGTAAACAATTTCTTCCTTCTATCCAGCCTAAATCTGCCCTCCTTTAGTTTAAACCCATCACCCCTTGTCCTGTCACCACAGGCCTTGCTAAAAAGCCTGTCCCCACCTTTCCTGTGGGCCCCTTTCAGCACTGCAAGGCCGCACTAAGGTCTCCCCGCAGCCTTCTCTTCTCCAGGCTGAACAGCCCCAACTCTCTCAGCCTGGCCTCGGAGCAGAGGGGCTCCAGCCCCTGACCATTTCTGTGGCCTCCTCTGGACCCGCTCCAACAGCTCCATGTCTGTGCTGTGCTGAGGACCCCAGAGCTGGACGCAGGGCTCCAGGGGGGTCTCAGCAGAGCAGAGCAGAGGGGCAGAATCCCCTCCCTCGACCTGCTGGCCACGCTGCTGGGGATGCAGCCCAGGATATGGTTTTCCCCTGGAAGCAGTCTGTCCATTTTAAAAGCTGGGAAGAAAGCGGTGGGAAAGGGCAAAGCAACACCCCACAAGACAGATGCCAGCACAAGAAAGGGGCACCAGGTCTCACTGGGCTCTGAGCACGCAGGCTAAGAGCTTACAGCATTTGCTCCTAACTGGGTGAATCCCATCCTCGGCAAGCATTTCTGCACCCCCACCAGCTCTTCCCTGCCCTCCCCGTGATGGATCAGTCTGTCTCGCTGGGGGTTAGCCCCAACACTTACATCCCCACGCCAGCAAGCCCGTAGGAGCTGCAGAGCAAGCAGCAACAAACCCCCAAACTCGATGCTGTGCAGAGGCGAGGTTTAAGCCGCAAGGAATTTCCATCCCAGCTTAATGCAATTTCAGGGGACAGAATTCCAAATGCTTTAGGAGATAATAGGATTTGAACCACTGGTTAGGGGAGGAGGAGAGCTGGAGACTGATTAAATCTCATTATCCCCAAAACAGCCTGGAACAAGAAAACAGATGCAGCGCTTGGAGCAAGGCAGGGGAAGTGCTCTGGAGTTTCTATGCTCGTGTTTGCAAGGTACCTTGGGGAAGTTTCCCCAGGCCCATGTCCTGGGAAGCCTTCCCCTCTCCCCCACATTTGGGGACTGGGGATAATAGTCAATAAGCAGCTTTTCCCCACGGTCACACATGTTCCCACCTTGCTTGCAGAACTCAAAGACCTGCAATGACCCATTTCTTGGGGGAGAGGGCAGCTGTTTTGCAGAGGTTTGCTGATACAACCACCCCAGCTTCAACCGGTCTCCTGGAGGGACGCTGCTTTGCCTGCTGAGCAAGGCAGGTAGGTGCTCTGCCAGCTCAGACGACACCAGTAGACCAAAGGGACCAAGCTGGGGCTGGCTCCAGCACCAGGCTGCCTGCCGCCCTAAGGGACGGTGCTCCCGGGCAGCCAGGGCAAGGCTGCCTGTCCAGGACAGAATACCAATGACCTGCAGGCATCTTCAGCTACAAAACCCCAAACATCTGCCGTACCCAGCCTCCCCGCAACTGCTTTTCGTCATTTCGTCTCCTCCCTACAGACATTCCACCTCTTTAGCTTTCTGCACTAGCAAGAAGGGGTCCCCGACCTGCACGGCACATGAGCTCTCCGCTCCGCAGGGGACAGCAAGCCATCAGCGCTGCTGGGGATGCTGGCAGCAGTCAAAGGAGGAGAGACAGGCAAGGACAGGCAACACAGACACGCTCACCACCTCCTCAGGGTGCAGGGCCTCTGCATGGTCAGAGCTGGAAGCAAAGCAAGCTGCGGAGATGCTTCACTTGCAGCTCACTCCTCCGGCTGCTCATCCTCCAGCCCACACCATGGGAAGAGAGCAGGTCATGCCACGATGGAGGCAGCAGCCTGTCCTTGAAGGAAGCCCTTAGCCAGGCTCCTCGTTCCTGCTCCAGCTCTCCAGGGCCGAGGTTTTTGGAGACTGACGTTCCCAGAAAAATAGAGGCTCAGGCTATCTGTCTCGATCTGCCTGTTCATACACCCTGGTGCCTTGGAGCAAAGCTAAGGGGCCCGACAGCCCCCGCGAGCACCAGGCTGAGGCATGGGGCTCGTACTCCCCCAAAGCTCGTCTCACACTCAGCCGCTGCGGTTGCTCTGATGAAACACTCTCAAGGCTGTAAACACAGCGGTATTTTAGCTCACCAGGCACAGCGCCAGCTCAGTCATTCACCCACCTCATCCTCACTGCAAATTAGCATCACCTTTTCCATTTTGGATCTCTACGCATTGGTCTAGTGACTCACGCATGTGACCATTATCCTTCTCCAAGCCATTTTTCTATCACGGCTGATGACTACCACCAGCTAGGACTCTTGATTTCTCCCTCATTTTCAGGGAAAGAAGGTAAAACAAAAAGCGCAAGTGCACAGAAGGAATTTCGTACGCCCCAGAGCTTCCTTCTCAAAGCAGACAGGCATTTGTAACAGGCCCTGCTCTAAAATAGCACCGTGCACGCAGGCACCACTTCTCCTTACGATAGCAGGAAGGAGGGAACCCAGCCCAGACGCTCCCCTCGGGATTTGGTTTTAAACTTCTTAAGAAAAGAGCAGAGCCAACTCTGCAGCAACAATCTCATCACTCACACCACAGAGCGGCAGCCTCTCCTGCACCCTGTCCGTGCCAGGATGGCCACAGGATTGCTCAGCCCCCCACTTGCCCCATCCAGCCACCCCACAGGGTGCCACAGGGCACCCCAAGAGCTGGCAGACTGTCCCGGCTGTCACGGAGCCATCGCGGGCACAGCGGTGAGCTGACTGCATTGTTACGGGATTTAAAGACGCAAACGGCTCATACAGCTTAAAAACAACATTAATCATGCAACCAGTACGTTTCTGGAAGATCCAATTATGTGTCCAAGGAGGAAAAAAATACAGATTTATAGCCCAGGTTCTACTAATAGCCTTCCTGTCCAGAAAAACAATGCTGCTTTTAAGTAATCCTGTTACCAGGAGCCAGCCGCAGACCAAACATTGTCACACGGGTGCCCTGGGTGCACCGGTGTCAGACACCCAAATGGATCTGGGGTGGGCAGGGGGAGGACAGCACTGGTGGCACAGGTACCAGCACAGGGGACAGCAAGCAGAGATGGATTTGTACACCCCATTTTGCTCACAGGTGCTCCGGCAAGGTGCACGGCAGCCTGCGCTGCCAGCCACGAGCCCACGTATCACTGCTTGCACCGGCAGCAGGAGCAGAGCAGGGAGAGCCTCGGCAGAGCAGCTCCAGCAAGTTCATAAGGCTGTTTGCGTTAAATCTCCTGAAGTACGAAAAGGGCATGAGGCTAAGAACCTTCTCCCATCAGGCTCAAGATAAGCCAGGAGGCAGCAAACTCGACAATCCCCGGCAAACGTAACTGAGCAGAGCCGTGCCAGTGCAAACAAGTCACGTTTGCACTATGCCCACACTCCGCTGATACGTGAGAAGTCACATCGTGCTTTAATGGTACTGATTAACTCAAGTCCTGTTTAACTTTTCTAAGGTCATTTCTCAGCTGGCATAAGAATGGAGCATGCTGGCAGTGGTAAACCCACAATCACCACGCGAGCCGATGGGTTTGGCTCCCACCACCGGCAGCAGCAGCTCAGCAGGCAGAAAACAGCACGAAGGATGTCCCGTCTGCCTGCCCCACGGCAGAGAGGGACTGCCCCAGCAGACACTGCCCACCAGTGCAAGCTTCAACGCCAGCATCGCTCCCCTCCTCCTGCCTGTTTTCCACCATGCAGGTTTTAGACATCTAGCAATTAAAGATGCTTCAAAGCACAGCACGTGGGGGTCCCGGCAAAGTCAGAGCCCCTCTCCTCCAAGAGGAACTACCGCACTGAGCAGAAACCTCCTTCCTGCTCCCCAAGCCCCACGGGGTGTGCAAATTCATTGAGAAAACCAGATTTCTGCCCTGCTGACACTCTCTCATGTTCAGAGCCCCAGGTCTCACTGGCACCAGCTGGGAGATTATCCCCCGCCTTCTGCAAACATGGACGTGGGACCACTCCTCCAGCAAAGCCGATGGTGACGAGCATCGGGGAGAAGCTCACTCTTCCCCGCAGCTCAGGGGGCAGAAGAGGTGTTTAGGACCACCGGCGTGGTGGCTGGGGAGTGTGCAGCAACAGCCCCGCTCTGGCAGGAGGAAGCGGCTGCGGGGAGAGCAATGCTCATCGGGACAACAGCTCTACCTCAGAGCAGAGGTGCTGCAGAGGGATAAAACAAGCACGCTTGGATGCAAAGCATCAGCAAGCGGCCTGGGCAGAGCCCTTACGCAGCACATCTGCACCCAGCCTAATCCAGAGCCGGCCCCTCCACGGGCCAGACTCGCTCTCCAGCACAGCAGCTCATGAAGGGACACCCAGGAGCTCACCTTACAAAGACCCACCTGATAGGGAGCCCCCCACTCAAGTCAATCCTTGGCTGTCTGAGCTCCAGCCAGCTCATCCAGAGGGCTGCAGCTCTGTGCTGGCACCGGGGTCACCCCGCGGTGGGATGGAGCAGACAGCCAGCCCCACCACCCTAGTGCCGAGTCCCGACCCCATCCCATTGCCGTGCTGGGCGGGTGGGGATCATTTCCCCGTGGATACGTAACATGGAGCAACACTTGACGTTGATGGCAGGCTTCAGCAAACAGCCTGCCAATTTCCACTGCATCCAGAAGCTCTCTCTGTTTGGGAGCATTAAATATCCATGAATATGGGTCACCACCGCTTCCGCTACAGTTCGAGGTGATCAGCTGCAGAAAGGACACACAGATGGTGAGCACAGGAGTGGGAAAGATGAACCTTCAGGGGCCTGAGGCAGGGATGCAGTTAGAGGAGGATCAGCCAGCGACGAGCCTCTGGAGTGGGAATCGAGGGATCATAGCAGCAACTCTGAGGAGGAAAAAAGGGTGGAGGAAGAAAAGGCAGAAGCAAAAAATGCACAAAGAGGAAATCCGTTACAATAACACTGCGACAGCCAAAAGACTTTCCTAGTGCTGCCAGAGCTGTTCTGGACTTTGAAAAAGAGGGCTGAAGTACCTGAGAGGGGAATCAGACTAGTTTTGCAAACCTGCTCCTGGTGCCCAAGGAGAACAGAAGGGTTCAGGGCGAGCACAGCAGCACAACCCAGGGAAGGGGGCAAGGGAGGAGGCAGGGGCCGCTCGCCATCCCGAGGCACACTTTGACACCCACCCTGTGCCCTCCTGAGGGCATTCAGTCGCACAGACCACCCCAAAACCCATTTCTTGCTGGATCAGCAAGGTGAATTGGCCTCTCCAGGTGCCTGTGAGCCACCGGGGAGCTGGAGACACTCGCAAGACCACAGCCTCAGTCACTTCTCCAGGGGACAAGGCAACCATGGCAGAACTGGGCCGAATCCAGCGCAGAGCTGGGTTTGATGCCAACCCACCAACCAGGAGAATACACGAGTCAGTGCAAGAAAAGAGAATTCGTCACAATCCCTAGAAAAAGAAATCAAGTTGAACTTTTAAGTATACCTATCAAAGGAAAACACAAGCCCACGCACATCAGGAGATGATTACAGATGAAACAAGGCACCGCGGGCAAGGAGGGGGAAGACTACCTTCAAGTTTTGATAGAGCCTATGTGAAAGGCACAAATAAAACTTTTTTTTTCCCCCCAAAGCACATAACACTCTGCCTCTCTATATCCTTCGTCCCGCCTCTCCGCAAAGAGGAAATTCACAATTAACAGAAAAAAAGCTGCGTTACTTCGTAAGCCCTGACATCCTGCTTTGTGCAAGACTTGAAGCACAGCAAGTCAAGTCAATTATACAAGCCCTAATAACGTGGCCATTTTCTGAGCCAGCTATGGGAAGTGATACTTTAATTTCCACAATGCACTCCGGTTCTCTTCCAAACGGTCCCAACAGCCAAATGCTGCTAATTAGCAGAGAGCAACTTTTATGATGGAGTTCATCATAGCCAAGATTCAACACGCACCAACAAACATCGCAGTAGACTTCCAGCGCAATTAGAGACACCCAAGATGGACTGACAAGCAGCCTACGCTATTTTTAAGTGACTGCTTTGCACATCTCGCAACACTGGGCGAGAGCTGCAACCCGGCTCTCCTCCGCATGCCACCCACTAGCCTTGCCTCTCCAACAGGGCTAGGGAAGCTCCTCCAGCACGTGGAAAGGAGTCAAACAGCCAAATATACCAGGCATGCTCATCAGCGTCTCCCACGTCAACTACTCCTTCCTTTCCATGTCCCTGTGGTCATTCATTTCGGGACCAGTTCTGTGTCGACACTGACAACGGGGACAGGGGAGCCCAGCAGTGCTGGAGCGCTCGGCTGGCTCCCTGCTCCCTACAGAGGGTGCGGGAGATGCATACAACCATCACAGCAGACTCCAAGCAGGACAGCAAAGGAGGAAGGCGTGTGCAGAGATCTATCAGCTATCCAAAGCAAAAAATGCAGAGTAAATAATAGACTTTTTTCTTTTTAAAGAAGAGCAAAAGGCTGCTGAGAGGCAGCTCTGCTTCCTACTCCTCCATTGTACTCACACCCATGAGAAAGGCACCTGGTTTTAGCCCATGTCCCCAACCACCAGCTTCTGCTTCAGGCAGGGCAAAGGATGCGGAGGGATGTGGGCAGCAGTCAGCTGGGCAGAGCAGGAGTTGCATCCTTCACCTACACAGCAAGGGAAGAGCGGGGAGGGCTCCCGCTGCAGGAGAGGACAAGGAATCCACTACCTGCACCCATCGCACACACAAGCTGCCCAATTCACACCTTTAAGGGTAGGGACTGCAGGAAAAAACCCACACGAACAGCAGTGCGGAGCCAAAGACAGCTGCCCTCTCCAGAAGGAAGGGGAAGAGAGGTGGTTTGCAGCAGCATAAGCATCACCCCATGAGCATCAACCAAACCACTCAGAGAAGAGCAGCCCTGGCCCGACGGTCGTGCTGATGTACCTGCTGTTTGGCAGCCAATACAGCCGAGCTGCGTGTCCCCGGACGAGCCATCTTCTCATACAAAAACCCACAGAGATTGAAGTTCCTCCTACAAAACCCTGCAAGACCCACTGTGGGCCAAAGCAGCAGTAGGTCCCCAACCACAAAGGGCTTCATCGTTGCCACTGCGTGGCTAAAAACAGAGAATCTGGGAATCCCCCAACAAAATATGGTTCAATATCTTCGATATCCCATAATGCAAAGGCCACTGCTCAGAAACCAGACCTGCGGCAGCAGCAAACAGCACCTCGAGCTGCCGGTAGCAACTTCAGGATTGTTGAAGGTGAAGGGATCTAAACACACACAGACTAGGTCCCAGCAGTGGAAGTAGCTCATCACTCATCAAAACCTTACAACACACATCTAGGGTCTCTAGAAAGCAAGATAAATCCCTTACCCTGATCTCATTGCTTAGCACAGCGCAAAAGCTCAGCCAAGGCTCGTGAGCCAGGTCGTTTCCAGTTAACCTATAAGCGCTGCTACTGTCTCCTCCAACCACGGCAGCTGGGCAGTTTTCAGACCACGAGAGCTGCAAGGGACACACTTAGCCGGGCAGGGTTCCAAGCCCTGAATTTAACCACAGAACAGAAGAAAGAAGAAAAACACCTCTAACTTTTACAACTGCTCATCTTGGAAGTCACGGAGTCTAGGAGGACTTCTGGACTTCCTTACAGCATCCTCCACAACACAGCACAGCCGAGCAGCACCTTGGGAAGCTGTGCGCTGTTTACAGGCAGACACACACACTGCCCCAGAGCAATTAAAGGAGCCCTTGGGGAAGGAGTTAAGTGATTCAGAAACAGGCCTCCAAGGCTTCCCCTCCTTCACACTCTCCCTGCTAAGGACCTTGCAGGAGAAGGCAAGCTGTTTGTCTGGGGGTGAGGAAGACTGGCCTTTTAATGACCATGGCCTCAAGCCTCAGATCCACATCGCTAGCATCAAAAAGCCTTCCTTTCTGCTGCTCTCACTACCAGTTTTGTTGTTGTTCCACTGGTCTGAACTGCCACTGGCACACATTGGTGTCTCTGCTCAGCAGAGCAAACCCTGCAGAGATCTCTTTAGGGCTTGTATTTCCAGAGCAGCCTATAAAAGCCTGCCAGGGACGGCTTCCAGCCATCTGCTTCCTGCGGCACAGCATCTGTAGCCCTGCTCTCCATGGCACTTGAAGTCTGAAGGCAAGAGGATTTCTTGAGGCTGGTTGAGGGGAAGAGCACCCTCTTCTTCAGGGCAGAGAAGACACCACGTGGGACCAGCAGTCCTGCTTCATGCTGTTTGCTTAAGGGACCTATAGAAACGGTTCAATCAACAGCCAAAGTGCGATACACACACGACTCGTGGATCTGCAATGCCTGGCAGGTCTGCTGCTGGCTCGGGCTGGTGACAGCCCAGGAGATCAGGGGTTCCCACCTGGAAGAAGGGTACAGAAAAGCGAGAAGAGCAGCCAGGAGGAGACTACTTTGCACAATAAATAGAAATCCTTTAAGCTAGATGCCTAGCCCTTGGGTGCATTTAGTACACCAGGTCTCCCAAGCTAAGGTCTCATCTGACACTGCAGGACAACTGTGCTTGATACGCTGCTGCAAACCCAGTCCGCTGTAGTGACCCCGATCAGGAGACCGCTGTACATCGAGGAGCCAGTGACCCACACTGCAGTCGGAGTCAGTGTGCCCAGGCCCGTGCTGCGCTGCACGGATCCCTCGGCCGCAGGATAAACTGAGCCAGCTCGTTGCAGTGGAGGAGCCTGCAGGCAACTCCCACTCAGCATCAGTGACTGGGCCACCTGCGTATCCTTGCTTTTATCTAGAAGTGCAGCAAGAAGCTGTCACGAACATCCTTTCCATCTGACACCGGAAAGGAGGAACAGAGTTGTTTTCCTGTAAGAAAATCCTGTAATAGCTCAAACAATCAAAATGAGGGAAACATCTTCCATGCATGGGGTCTGCCCAGCAAGCTGCGCACGGATCGGAAGCCCATTTGATGCTACACCACCTGCGGTTCCCACCATCTAAAGGGATGTAAGATCATCTATACTATTCTCTCCTTACAGCATTAGCTCTAATAATAGTATTTTAAATGGCACCTTACAGAGTCTGAGCACCTTTCTTATTGGGAGAACAGACCAGCACCTCCTGGTGCAAAATCTCTGCTATGTATGAACCCACCACAGGGCTTGCATGCTCTCAACCACACATCTATGCTCAGTACAAGATGCCTTCTCCACCCTCAGCAACGTGCAGTTGGAGAAGAGCCCTCCTTTCCCAAGGCGAGAGATGTCACCCTTCGCTGCTGCAGCCATCCTGCAGTGGCTGCTCTGAGCAGCTCTACGCCCGACGCCTCGGCAGGAGAGCAAGGCTTGGGACCTGCCGTGGGCCTCTGTGCTGGGAGAACGGAACCAGCTCACAGCAGATCGATGGCCAAACCTGCAGCAAAGTACAGGTCACTGCAGAGAGAAGGGGATGAGCAGTGAGTCTGGACACTTTTTCTTAGTGCTTGAGCACTGCCGGCTGCTCCCAGGCCTCAGCCCAGCAGGCATGTGGCAGCAGACACCAAGAGGACTTTATTTTACTGCCCACGCAGATAACGAGACAAAGAACCTGTTCACAAGAGCCACTGGCAAGCGGGCTGCCACCAGCCTCCCCCGTGCCGCTGCTGGTTGCATGCCCCCCACGGGCTGCCATCGCCAGCTCCTGCTCAGAAGCGAGGACACAGAAATAGAAGGATTTTAGGGTGCAGTAGTTTTGCTATAAAAGGCACTTCCCAAGCCCCAATTCACTTTCCTCTCACTGAACTCATACGTGCTCCCAAAGCTTCTGGGGCAAGACACCAGCTTGTCCCACCTTTGGACCCAAACAAGACAACGTGTCATTGCCTTCGCTCTCGCGTCCCTCCCATGCCACACGTAAGGAGCGGCGCTCCCACGTCCTTCTTCGCTGGCATTTCCCCCAAACCTTTACTCCTGAGGATAACACATACCCTTAAGGACAGCCCAAGGTCCAGATGGCATCACGACAGAAGCTCGTACCTGCACTTCCACCCAGCTCACACAGCGAGGAAAACACACAAGCAGAGCCCACTTACACACGTGGCCAGAGCCCCATACACAACACTCATCACTCGAGTACTTTCCCCGCTCCTACACGAGCTGGATGAAAGAGCCATACAGTGACCACACATAAGACGTGCTCCAGGAATAGTCATCAACGACTCCATCACACCAGAAGACACCAGTACAGTGCAGGACCCCACAGGGCAGAGCTGAATAAAGCAGAATCACAAGCGGCTCAGACAATACCGGGCAAGGAAAGGCTACAGGAAAGGCAGGGCACGTGACAGGAACACAAAAAGACAGTGACAAACCACCAAAGCTGTCTGTAACTAACAGGACACGCGAAGTTTCAGCGCTCTGCCCTCACTTGCAGTCAGTCCCACTTTCCGCAGCCGCTCTCGGTGCCGTGGAAGCTGCGAGCACAGCCTCCCGACCCACTGGAACGAGCCACAAGAGCCACAATGCCGTAGAAAGCAAAGTGCAGCTCATCAAGACACACAAGCAGAAGTAATACAAGCGCTGTATGCAACGCACGAAGCTATCCTTCCCCTCTCTGCCACGCTGGTGAGGCTCCAGCTCGCACGCTGCATCCAGCTCTGGGCACCACACTCAGGAAAGGCAGAGACAACTTGCACAAGGGAGAGTTGTTTGGGTTGCTTTGTGAAAACAGGACTTGGAGGCAGTCTGGAGGGAAGAAAGGAGTAGGGTCTTTCTCCTAGAGAAAGCAAAGTAGGAGCAGATGCCTCTGCGAATGTTCCAGACGGTCCCGTTTTCCCTCCCCCCATAATTTTACAGAAGGAGGCTGCCCACAAGCCTGCCAGAAAGCGATTTGTAGACAGGTTTTTAAGAAGCAGATCATGACCTCTGGCATCCAACTGCAAGGTTTACACTCCGAAACAGCAGTGCCTGGCTCCATCTTTCTTGGCAGATGACATTCAATACTTAACAGCAACAGAGCATGTGGTTTTGGCAGAGGACGTTCAATACTCCACAATAGCAGAGCGTCTGGTTCGCTTTTCTTGGGAAGGTCGACACATGCATCCTGCTTTACAGCCTCAAAACAGGAGCTTTATTTTTGATATCAAGACTCTGCCCTGCCAGAAGCATCAATCATCTGCACTAGGCTGACAAGCCGGAGGAGGTGCTGGAGGATTTGTCTGGCTCTCTGACTGCCACGTACAGCATCTCCTCGGGAGAAGCCTCAGCACGCTGCTGCCCAGCAGAGCTGTAATGCATTGGCTACAAAGGATGTATTTGTTCCGGCAGAGAAACCCTTCCTTCCCATTTTAGGTTAGCTTAACTTAAATTATCTCCAAAGGTACACACGCTACACCCGAAGCCCACAGTCTCCTCCTCAAGAAGTGTTAGAAGTACAAATAAAAACTCTCCAATGTGCAGCTCCACTTTCTGCTGCACAGCTTCCTCAGGCAGAGGAGCTCTTCAGTGTCCCTTCAAGAGCAGATAAAGGACGGTTCCCTCTACGCCCCTACCACCCGTGGCACCGCGCCAGCCTGTGACAGAAGGAGCGTACACCTACCTCTCCCCCAGCCAGGAGAAATGTGCACGCTGCAAAGCTAAAACCATCTGGACTTCTGACTCGCCGCTTCCCATATGCGCTCCTGGCAGCAACGGGAGGAGTGAACCAGCCAGGGCTGGAGAAGGCTGTGGATCATCTTGCATGAAGCTCTTCTGCTCCTGCTGTATCAGCTCCAGGGACACTAGCTCCTCTCCAAGAGCATGGAGATGTTCCTTCCCTTGGACACATGTTGCCTCCTCCACATCACCCCAAATCTGCTTGCTCTTCTCCAAATCCATCGCGTGCAGGCTGGAGAGCTTCTGCCAGGCACAGCTTAAAGGCGGAGGCAGAGTCAAAGGCTGCAGAGCTGTTTGCAGCAGGAACCGGTGGAGCTTTCCTGCAGAGGGTTTGGTTCTGACCATGCATTAGGTTGCTGGTCCCACCTAAAAGCAATCACTCGTCCTAGCTGCTTTCCAGCTACACTGGCTTCGGGTACATATTCAAGTTACACAACGTGAGCCACCTTCTCGGGTGACCTGCTGTGCTGCTGCCACACACTGACCTCTGCCAGTAGTCCCCCCACTCTGGGGACGAGGCAGAGAAAGCAGCTCAGCAACAGCTACGTTACTCTTCCGTTACTTTGCATTGCCATCCATACACATCCCACACTGCTCCTTCCTTGCTCTGTCCATTTGGGATGACAGTTTACACTGTTGCAGAAGTTTTTTGGGCAAGAACAGTTAGTTGCACCCAGAAGGTCAACCGGCTTTTCATCAACAGAGTGGTGATGGATCTAGAGTTGCACCTTCAAGGCAAAGAAAGGGGAGAGCAGGACAAGCCTCAACGCCTAAAGCAAGGCTGGAATATGTGACCCAGTATCCGAGATTTGTGCCTGGATCAGCTGCTTTCTCAAGGCTAAAACAGCAAAAGAAAAAAAGCTGCCCAAGCAAACAAGACATGTAGGAAGGGAGCACCGCAGAGATACCAACTGGGGCTTCATTACCCCCTACGGTAATCCAGTGTGTCAGCACTGATTGCTCTTCTCAAAACAGTTTATTGTGATCTCCAGCAAAAGCCTTCACCTGCCGGTACTCACACTGACAGCACTGCACAGCCCTGACGAGCACGCAAAGACGAGGATCAGCGTAGGGCACAAATGATGCTCTTTGAGCGCAAAGCGTGAACCTGCCCACTCTTATCAAAGTCCTTATTGACTCAGTAAAACCACAATCTCTCGAGCAAAGCTATTTCTGCCAGTAAGACCGCACTCCTGCCCCCGGGGCATACGCAGCTTTATTGGCCTCTGCCTGTTGGTTCAGCTGTGCCGGGCTGGGAGCCATACCTCCACCGGAAACCTGCTTACACATTTCAGCCCTATGCCATCCGAAACCAAGGCCAGTAAACCCAACGCTAGTGTGTAACTGGTGACAGTAAGCGGACAATGCTGCCCACGCTGTGCTTTATATGCTAGATGGGACTTTCCTCCTCGCCCTGGTCTGCATTCAGGGTCCTGTTCATAGATTTAACTGCAACGGCATTTCCATCAGAGGTGTCTCCACAAAGACCATGACCTGCTACACAAACGAGAAGGTTGCTGCAGTTGTCTGGACCCTCCAAAGTTCAACTGCCAGCACCACCTGTAGAGGGTGGAGACCCCCTCATCACCGCACAGGTACTGGGAGGGAAGGCAGCAACACCACAAATCCCTCCAGGCACTACTGGAAACAGGCTGAACGCATGACAGTCTCCCTCTTCAAGCCAAAGCACTGTCTTCACAGGAGCAAAATTAGTCACTTTGGCAGGCCTGGCTCAAAGCTGAGTGTGTTTTGCTTACCTTTTTCCAGCACCCACACAAAACCGCTATCTTTCGCTGCCCTTCTAAACACACTTAAAGTTTACTGATGAATCCCCACACGATCCATCTTTTCACAGGACACCTCACGCAACCTGTCACATTGGTCAAACCCGCTCTACCAAGTCCATTTATCTCCAGCTCATCAGCTCTGAGCGTGCAAAAGCAGAGCGCGAGCAAGCCCCAACCACTCCTGGCCCCACAGAGTGCTCCAGGAGGAGATCAGACCCACACAGACAGCCTCACCCAGCTATACAAGACAGCATGTCACCCGCTTCGCTCCCTGAACGCATCACAGAATCACAGAATACCAGGTTGGAAGGGACCTCAGGGATCCAAGGTCCAACCTTTCTTGGCAAAAGCACAGTCTAGACAAGACGGCCCAGCACCCTGTCCAGCCAAATCTTAAAAGAGTCTAATGTTGGGGAATCTACCACTTCCCTGGGGAGATTATTCCAAGGGCTGATTGCTCTCATTGTGACAAATTTTCCTCTTGTGTCCAATTGGAATCACCCCAGGAGTAACTTGTACCCATTACCCCTCGTCTTTTCCATGGGACTCCTTGTAAAAGGGGAGTCTCCGTCTTCTTCCCTTTAAACACTGGAACACAGTGATAAGGTCTCCCCTAAGCCTTCTTTTCTCAAGGCTGAACAAACCCAGTTCTCTCAGCCTTCCCACACATGGCAGGCTTCCCAATCCTTTGATCATCTTTGTGACCCTTCTCTGGACCCTCTCCAGCCTGTCCACATGTTTTTTGTATAGCGGGGACCAAAACAGGCTTGTCCTAACCATCCTGCACACTTAAAGGTCACCCCATGAACCACCCTGGAAGGACGACTGCAAGGTAGGCCAATGTGATGGATCCCAGAACAAGAGCAAAGCAAAGGAGAAGGTGAGGTGAACCCTTTTAGCTTCACTGCTGGTGTGGGAGAAGAAAAAATATGGCAAACACCCTCCCCTCCGCATAAACACAAATCCAGTGTTCCCCTGTGTTGAGGATGCCACATGCTTTGGCCCAAAACCAGCCCCTAGAGATTTAAACTGCTGCAGCAGAGCCTGTTGGCACTTACAGAGGCTTCCTTCAAAGGCTTCCAGCGCTTTGAACGAGACAGGCTGCCACACTCGCACGAGGAGACGCAGACGATCTCTGGCACGCTTCTGTGGGTCTGACTGTGCAGGGAGCAGCCAGAGGGCAGGAGCAACGTGGTCCCGAGCTGCATGTGGGGGGAGTCCCTGGGTTGGCTGTGCTCCCACCGTGACGCAGACCCATATGCACCCAGAGCTCCCTCCATGGCACTTTCATGGGCAGGGACAACCACAGCACAACCCAGCAAGGCTCCGACCTCACTGTACGCGGTGATGTGCCGCAGCTGCCTCTCTTGACCACATTGCTGCCAGCCCAGGAAGGGGTGGAGGGACAGGCAAGCTGCCACGGTGCCACTCCCAATCACACCCACACGGCGCCCAGGAATGCCCCCCCACTCCCAGGGACAGCCTGAGGGGGTACACACATCAAATGTGATCACACCCCACTCAGTAACATTGTACCGTGCTGTACTGTAGGGCGTGAAGGTGTGTCCCCACCCCAGGAGCATGGCTGGGGGAGCATACCTGGCGTGCAATCACACCACTGCCGCCCCATGCTCTGAAGTCCCCACAGTGGACCCCACTGCATGGCACACAGCCTTGTCCTCCCCCGAGAGGGCCAAACAGCCTGGGGGTGCCCACCCAGCGCGTGGACACGCTCGCACTGCGTTGCGCTGAATGTTGTACCCCGCAGCATCGCACGCGGCATCCTCGTCCCCGCTGGAAAACAGGCTGGGGATGCCCGGTTTGCAGGCGGACACCCCTTGACTCGCTGCGGGGCACGGGATGGTCCCCCTGTCCCCTCCCACGAGGAGGGGGGTCCCACGTCTCACATGGTCACGCCTTCAGCCACGCAGGTCCTCACTCGCCCAGCGCCTCCCACACCCCACCGTGAAACAGCTGGGAGGGCCGGGGGGAAGGGAGAGAAAAAAGCATTTTATTACATTGCATTGCACTGGTCCCCGCTGCACTACCCACAGCACGTCCCACCCACGACGTGAGGTCGAGGGGGGGCCCTGCACGGAGCCGAGCACCCACCGCACTGCCCTGGACCTCACCGCACCCCACGGCGGGGCACCGGGGCG